>NIPQ01091867.1:56720-78339 GCA_002806875.1 Lepidotrigona ventralis hoosana
ATGAAATCGTTGTTAATAAGTTTCACGGAGAGGAAAAATGAAGAAAAAAAAGGGGGGGGCTTGGTTCAAGGGAGGGTGGGTGGGTGGGTCGTAAGGAACAGGGCTGAGCTCGACGAAGCTCGGTTCTCGTGGCGCGTTATTAATCCTCATGCTTCGAACTAGGCATCGGAATTATCGAGTGGCCGTGACGGGGGTGACTTTAACGGGAGCCTCTCGTTAAAATGCGAATACTCGACTTGACATGGCCGATTTCTCTTAACGCGGAGATAAATACGCTTCGTCTGCCGCGTCCCATTACGAAACCGGGGGATGGAGAAAGAATAGCCCACGCGTCGGGACCAGGGAAATATAATTAATGCGTTATGGCTTTTCCTTCGTTTCAGTTCTTTCCAGTTTATTATATATGCATGCGTGTGTGTGTAGGTTCTCGTGAATTTCGGTTCAACCAATGGTGATTTCTCTTTTTAATTTGTTGGAACTTTTTGTTTCATTAAATTTTCCAAATTTCTAAAATTATTTATAATTGTTGTNATATATATATATATATATATATATATATATATATATATATATGTTCTTCTGAATTTTGTTTTAAACAATGATCTTCTAATTTCTTGGAATTTTTCATTTCACTCAACTTCGAAAATTATTTCGAATTGGTTGGAAATATCGTTCTTTTGCAACTTTTTTTTTTACATCGTTTTTTTGAATCACATTTATTGGTTTCCCAGAATATTGCATTTAACGCAAATGAAAATTTGGAACATGAGAAAGGTACAACCATTTTCGTTTTTTGTTCTCTTTTTTTTTGGTTCTTTTTTTTTTGTTTTTTTGTTCCAACGCAACGCGGAAAGGAAAACGTGTCGTTGGTTATAAATGCTGCTTGTTTCCGAAACTACGGGCGATGAATCATTTTTAAACGCATTACGAACATAGCCGCGAGATTTATGCGATCCGTGAGCATTCCGTGAAATGCGTTTAGCCAGGAACGATGAATTAGCGATCGTTTGGTGATAAAACTGATCGGTGTTTTCGCCCGTATCGCGCGACGATATTATTTGGAAGTTTTTTTTTTCTCTCTCCCCCAAAAACTACAAAAGGGACACATTTTCCAATCAATTTTTTGTTTCCCAGCCATTAGTTCGATCTCTCGGGGTTTTTTCCATTTGCAAATTCGAAAGCTGTAATTAGTTTCGACGTGTCTGAATTAATTTCCTTATATAAATAAAGTATGAAACGCAAGGATAAAGTTAAGTCATTTAAAACTAACGAGATGTTTCATAAAGTGTCTATGAGCAAAAATTCTACAAAAATCTACAAAAATCGGAAACCTGTGTATCACAAATTTCGAAAGAATTGCCAATTCATCGCAGAAAGCAATAAACCGTCCATTCCAAATGTATAAACCGAATAATTTCTCCATGTTAACAGGGGAAGGGAAAATTGATGAAACATCAATTCATTGTTTAAAGGATTCGATTTCACCGGTTGCCAGCGTGAAACGAGAGAAAGAGGCGATAATACAATAAATAATCGGCGATAAATTATTTCGGCGAACGGGTCAACGAGCAGAAAGGAAAAGGAAAAGAGAGAAAGAGAGAGAGAGAGAGAGAGAAAAGAACCGTTGGCCGTTGTTTTTTCGATGCGATCGCATAAATAAATCACGACGATCGCGCTGAGACAGCTCATTCCCTGTCCTCCCCCGTTGCAATCTACGAATAATGACAACGGCGTTATCGACAGACTGATAACTACCAGCAAGAGTAGCCGCGGCGCGAAAATCGTTCGATGAAAAACGCTTCTCTCCTCCCTTCGTCGTTTTTCCACGGAATTTATTTGTTGCCCAGTCGAACACTTCGCAACGCCATCCCCTCTCTCCATACTTTGGCCACGTAATTTTCAAATTTCGCGAGATCCACGAGAAATTTGTCGATGAACTCTGATTTCCACTTTGCAGCTTTTCGGATTGATCGCGGAATGTTTTTCCAANTTTTTTTTTTTTTTTTTTTTTTGTAAAGTCTGGTCTCAGTCATCGAGAAGCGAAATGAAACAAACGAAAAGCCAGGGATCGTAGAAACAGAAATTTGTCTGAAAATTCGAACGTGCGAGATACGTGATACGGTGGACACACGTGTGGCGAGCGTGAAATTAAAATTCGAATTGGGTATCGCGTGATGGGTCCAACGATGGCCCTTACGTTCGTTTCTTTTTCAATTACGGTATCACTTTCGATTCGAGACCGCCGGGATTCACTTACCAGCCACCGGTGGTCCGCCGATGGATCCGTGTAATTGGAGTGGTTCCCCGGCGAAACTTGGCTGAAACATTTAATCAACATTCTCATCAAGCCTCACGCCACGATGGAAGAACGTGTTCTCGTGATAACTTATGGATAAAATTCCTCCTGTCCCGCCTTCCCGTTCTCCGTTTCACCCTCCGGTCCGGCGACCCAGTTTCGTTTTACGCGAGGATTAACCTCTTCCTGATCGCGGATCGTTTACATCCACGAATCTCGCAGACAAATCACACGAGTAGATTACGATTTACAACTGTTTGAGCTCCAGTTTCACGGCCGGCTTCAGCCCATCTTGATCGTAACGTTTACATTCTCGAATCTCGCGGAACTTACGACTGTTACAAGGTGTTTAATATGGCGATGAAAATTAGGATATTTGGAAAAGTGAATAACCTGGGGATTACTCACTTACTTGTGTAGTAAATTCCTTATGTTTTTGTCACGTTTTTAGATATGTTAAAAGTATGTTTTATACGTAATCCATGTTGAACGAAAAAACATATAGATAAACGGATAAACATGTATTATTTATTGATCATGTATTGTAAGTGGAAAACGAACACTATGAATATTTATTTCAAGTATAACGTGAAATATATTATTATTAGTCCTACAGAAAATATTATAATTGTGAAATATATATAATTAAAAATAAATATAAATAAATATATATAAAATAAAAATAAATATATATAAAATAAATATATATAATATATATAAATAAAATATATATATATAATTGACGAGAGTCTTAAATTTATTGAAATATTTACTCCGCTGTTAACACTGGAACGTTAATGCCGTTTCAAAGTTACTCAACTAATTTGTAAAGGATAATCAGCCATAAAGTGCATACTAATTTTCATCGTGAACTTATTTACACAATCTAATAGGTAAAATTGAACAACGAGATCTAATTAAAATTTTTCATTTCGAGAAACAACATTAAATAAATTATTCTCTTTCGACGATACTGTTGTTATTCAAACGGCGTGACTTCTGTGAAAAGAGAGACTCCATTCAGATGAGACGCAATTTCGACACTATCCTGATTGCGTTGTCCGATGGAGAGCAAACGAATGAAAATAGAAAGTAACAATGATCATTGTAGTATCGCGGAGATCGTAAAAGTCGCCGGTTGGTTGTCGCGTCTCAGGCTATATAGAACGATGGCACGAAGGTTTAAAGGATCGCGACGAAACTCTCCGGATCATCGAGAAACAATAAAACGTCCGAGTTGTCGTGGCAATAATCCGGAAGTTGTAGAATCGATCGCGAAAGCACGTCGCAGCTGCCAGATCGGAAAGCGTTTATGGGCTAACGAGCTGGATTTTTCAGCGATCCCTGCTTCTTCAAATTGAATTTCTTCTCGACGTTTTGAATCGGTCGACGGTCGGGGATAATGTGCTCGTCGACGGAAATTAAAAAAAAAAAAAAAAGGAGGGAGAGAAATGAACGAATCGAAATTCAATAGAAAATTGTTGAATTAGAAATTCGAATTGAAAATATTTTGAAATTTAATTGTCAGAGTGGCGATAATTTCAGACTGATTTGTAACTTTCATTTCGCGGAAATGGAGATACTTTGGCGCGATTATTCGATTCAGAGATGTTTTTTCTACGTGTTTTCGGAATGTTCGTTCTGGTGTTTCTACCGCACCGTTGAAATTTTCGATGCCGAAGTCCGCAGACCCTTTCAAATTTCTGCATTTCAAATTTTTACACTTCTCGAATTGTTTGCCAGGGCAAGCTTTTCAATCTTTCGAAATCTGTTATTTCAAACTTCAATCTCGTTTTCCGGTTTATTTTTTCCCAATTTTTCTAAAATGTTTCGCTCGGTCAATTCACCGGGCAGATTAATTTTCTGCATTTAGCGCAGCGTTCACAGCGCGATTGTCGGAAATACTCCATTGAGAACACACGAACCATGTGCTGATAATTTTATCAAAAATATTCTGTCAAAAATCTAAACAACCGCCCGAAGAAGGGAACAATGGCTGTACGTTTGAATTTTCTGCCAGAAATTTCAAACTGTATCACCCGAAAATTCAAACGACCAATTACAGAAGCGACAAAAACGTATTGAAAATTTTTTCCCCGAAAGACTCGTCACTTTTGTCCTTAAAAAAGTTCCCCGGCGTTGAAAAAACATCCGCGACTGTGTAACACAATCACTAGAAATTACACTCCAGATTCCCCCCTCCATCAAAAATTCAAGCGTCCGTTTTATAAAAACACCAATGGCGTATCGAAATTTCCCAGCAAAAAAAAAAAGAAAAAAAAAGTAAAAGAAATACGTCGCGTTAGTTTGGAGGGGGAAAAGAGAGAAAAAAAAATTAAAAAACACGGAGGAAACACGGAAGGGGTTGGATAAAAGTTGCCAGAAACGGGTGGAACAGGCCGACAAAAGCGGTTTGGTTCGACGCGTTTAACTCCGAGCCATTTGCGGTTCGCGAGCTAAAGTGTAGAGGGCGCTCGGTTCGCTTCCGGCTGCGCGATAGTTACTGCAAATGCGACCACGAGCGTCGAGACCGCCTCTCGGATACCGTGTCCGCAGCTTCGTTGACATGCATACAAAACTTGGACAACTTTCGAATTGCAGATCAGCTGCTTGTACAGTGCCGGCGTAGAAAACTTCGAACGGGGGGCTGTTCTTCCAACGAAATGGATCCAAGAGACAAGCGGTTCAAGCCCTTCGTTCGAGCTAGTTGGCTCCTCCCATTTTGGAAAGTTGATCGAGCGAAGATTCCTAATCTTCAGAAAGAAAATTTGTCAGTCTTGTATTTTTCTCTTCGATCGAACTTTCAATTCGTTTTGTTGCTTATGTTTTGTTTTTGTTTTTTTCTTACTGGGAGAGGGGGGATTTAACTTTAGAAAGTGAAAAATTACTGAAGAATTCAGAAATTTAATTTCTACGAAAGAACATTTTTCTTTTTTTTTTCGTGTATAATTTTTACTTGTATTTATATATTTAAAATATTGAATATTGCTTTTTTTTTTTAAAGCGATCTGTTACCTTTGAATATCTTTTCTGCAAAATATTGCCAGTCTATTTTATCGATTACGCATTTTTTTTTAAATTGGGAGAATATTCTACAAACTTGATCGACAAAAGATTTCTCCGTTTCGAGAGAAAAATTTGAAAATATTCGTTTCGAGAGCTCCGCCGGCAGTCATTCAACCGAACGCAAGAAAAACACCCATCGGTGTATCTTAAAGGTACGACGAAGCTGCGGACGATATTCTTAGAAAACAGCCGATTTATAAACGTCAGAGACCGGCGCACAGGCGTCCCCGTTCTCTCTTTTATGAACCATGAACCACCTTTGAATAGTTATTCACATTGCGAAACGTCTGAACTCGTCGATACGTGCGCTTTACGCACACGTATTTGTCTTTCGAGTCTGCTTTTATCCTAGCTCGCATTGATCTCGCGCTTTCAAGATCATCTCACGCTTCAATGGCAAGCAATTGTCGATAAACTGATAGACGAGTGGCACAGAAAATACTTACAAGTAATGTTAAGAATACTAGGAATGCTAAGGATACCAAGGATACTCGTAAAATAAGAAAATACCAGGAATTCTTTTGATAGGATTGTATCGTAATCTAACAAGAGAATTAATGAAATTTTTGATTTACTTTTAATTTATCTTGAGAATTAAACAATGTTTTTCACCAAAAGACATAAATTCTTCTAAATATTATTCTTCATCCCGAGGAAGAGGAAGCAACGAAGCAACTTCTTTCAAACGCGAGAGATCGCTCTCAAACACACGCGCATGTGGCAAAATCATCAAAAGGCAAAGAAAAGAAAAGGAGAAGAAGGTAGAAATGTACAAATACTAACGCACGCAATTCCGAGGTACTTGTGCACGGTGAAAAGACAAACTTGAAGGCGTAATAGAGACAGCGGTTAGATAGAGGGTGGAAAAGGGGCGAGTGGACCAAGAGGGGGCAAGTAGTATCGCGTAGCTACTTAAAACTTTTCGAGCTTGTCTTGTGTCCCTACTAGTTGCCACCTTGCTTACTTAGCTCTGCTCCGCAACTTCTACCTTCTGCGCTATAGTCTCCTTCTCTTCCTGTCCCTCCCCTTTTGCTTCCTGTATCCCACCCCTTTGGATCTTTCTTCGCTTCCTGCTGACTGGGGGAAGCCGAGTTTACTTTCGTTTCTGGCTATCTCATGTATACTCTTTTATCGAAAACTCTTTCCTCTACTTTTTCCCTCTTTCGTGAAAATTGTTTGCCGATTGATTTGTATATTTTTTCTTTTTTCTTTTTTTTTTTATTCTTTACTCTATCAGATCATTTCACTATCCGATTTTTCTCCTTCTATGTTACAGAGAGGACAATTGCTATCGCTGTATCGTCATGCACATGAAGCATCCGAATGTTCTTCAGTATAAAGAAAGTGAGTCTTGCACATCTGATATTTCTTGAATGTTCAGAAATTTTCTGAACTTTTCGTTATTCTTTTCTTTTTTCTTCAGCCTATTGCATCACAGAGACACCGAAACCAACTCTGCCCTACATATGCAGCGAATTGAGAAGCGACGCCATATTAATTTCCCTATTCCGCACGGGGGCAGCACCGATGCCCTGTCCGTTCAAGGGACCCCTAGAATTCACGTACAGTCACGGCGAGGGAGAATGTAAATCGCCGTTATCAGCGGCAGAAACCTGCACGCAGGAGTCGCGGTTACTTCTACGCTATCAGGCGTGTGCCAATGTGCTGTCTTCTGAAAGCGTTGGTGAGTATGCCTGGAAGTAAAGAATTAATTAAAACTAAGAAAAGAAATTATGGAAAATTTAAATTAAGAAGGAACGCGAATCTTATATAAAATCTCGTATGATCTTATATTAAATTCCTTTAAATTGAGGGATCTGCGTGAAATCAAATATTTCCTTTCTCTCCCCGAAATAAAAATATTTCTCAAACAAGAGAGAAAAAAAAGAAAAATGTCTTTCTATCGGCTAGACGTTCGATAAGGAACGAAGCATAATTTTTCGCGAGTGACACTCTCGAGTGATACCCAATCGCGACGTTAATTAACAGGACACGGCAGTGGACGAGAGTCTGCGATGGTCAATGGAACTTCTGACGAATGATTAATGGCCCTGTCAATTACCATTTGTTGCCGCCTCTCCCTCCCTTCTCTTCCCTTGTTCGACCGATTTCCCGCGATTATTATACCGAGGGAAAACGATCGCGCTCGTATAATTCATTCTACGCGGTCGCGGTGCGGTTTATTAACGGTTAGAATATTTTCGTCCATAATTCTCGCCGCGGACGATTTAGCCTCGTAATTGGAATCGTTATGCATCGCGGTGTAATTGGGGGGAGTTGACGGTGGTCAGAAGATTCATGCGAGCGATGAAAATCTTTCTTTTTTTTTTATTAATCGATGGCCTTCTCGCTGTCGAAATTCTTTATTTAGAGAATATCTTTCACATCTCGCACTTTCATAGTTAACTTAGACTCTAATTTTGATAGTCGCTCGTTCAAAAATTGTTGATAATCAATTAAAGTGTGAAATTAGAGACGGTGTGTTCTACTTTGTTGGCAGACGTGGAGCTAGAGTGCCTGGCCACGTGGAAAGAGAGCAGCACGCACAATCTCGTGGCAAGGTTGCACGCTCCGCGAAAAACCAGCGACGAGGACAGCTACAGATGCTTCATCTACGAACAAACGTCGAACAATTCGTGGAATTTGGCGCAGAGCGAGGATGCCTCCTGCACGGGCTTGATCAGCGTCAAAGAGGCTGCCAAGACGTTCAAGATGAAGCAGAGTGAGTACACCAAAAATCCCTATGCCTGGCTGTAAAGTAATCTCTAGCACAGAAATTCTTCGGTTTTTTCAAGCAGAAGTTGAAACAATTTCAATGAAGTATTCCTGGAAATCGTTATTATATTTTCATATTTGTAAAATAGCTCGTTCTTCGTCGCCAAATTCGAACTGGGCTCGTGAAATGTCACTAGAATATCACTATTACATTATCGTCAAGTGCATTATCGTACAAAAACTTTTATGTCTGGACCATTAACATTTCTTACCAAAATACAAATGATTTAACACCATCAGTACAAAAAAACTCCCTATGAAATCTGATACTGAATTAAATTAAGCAGTATTCTACCAGTTCTAGAAAAGATTGTAAGCTCCTTTTATAATAATCAAAATCTCGAAATGTTCTTCTCGCAAATACGTGTAACTGTTCGAAGCTCTTCGACACTGTTGCTATAAAAAACTTTCCTAGGCTATAAAAGCTAGGTTATAAAATCCTAAATAAGGGCACTACCAATTCAAGGAAGGAAAAATCATTGAAATATCAAAATTTTTGAATCTCTCATAATCGCTGAATGTCAACTCTCAGCTGGACCAAAATTTATTCTCTCTTGTCAAACACAATTGAACTGACTATCACGCTGTTGCCAACCGAAGAGCAACGATCCTGCGGGCAAATTGTTGGCACACTGACATTATCGTTAACTGATGATGGCGCGTCTTGGCACGGGGAAAACCGCGATAGCAGCAGGGCACGAAGAACGTAAACTATGAGGGTGTCCATGGACACCAGATCGGATTCTTGGGCAGCGTGTTATCGGCACAGTGGCGCAGTGGTCGACGTCAGCTACTTGGGGTATTCCATGGTATCGCATAACTGCACGTAGCCTTCCTAGATTGCGATGATTCTGCCCTCTGCAGCCATGGTTAACCAAATTGAGGCGATCACCAGCCTCGTTCGATCCACCTCTCAACATTCTTGGGATTGATTTTACCTACGACCACTAATCTTTGATCGGCCTAGGCGTGGAATTTTACCACGAATTCTTGCACCGAACGGCTAAAAGTCTCCTCCTCCACGCTACTGAAAACCGAATTCCACGCGTGGCTGCATCGTTATCGTGCAGGCTCGATGGATCGTGCGTTTGGAATTTTTTCGTTCGCCATTTCGATATTAATTTGCAGTTTGGCGAACTTTTGCCCCAGTTCTGGTTTTCTGTTGTCAGAAATTCACTCACCTCGAAGCCTGATGGATTCTGCGTATTTTATTTTATTTTTTTTTTCTTGATAAAACAGCCACGGGATATTTGAAGAGTCTCATTTTTCTAATATTTTGATTTTCTATCGTCGAGAAACATGCTTCTGAATTTTTATTTCTCTGACTTAAGTATGTCTTTGTTCCTCAGGTTCGGAATTGTTTTATTGAAAATAGAAATTTGTACAAAGAATTGGACAAACTCTATTTAAATTATTCTTAAAATGTTCCGACTGTATAAAAGTCGTATAAAGTTGAACTCTTGGCCGTGTAACATGTCCGTTCATTACCATTTTAATTCATCAATCTCCGGCCAGAGTATAGAGAGGATCATCATCGTCGATCTGTTCGGTTCATTGCTCCAATTTCGGTTTAAATACACCGTTCCTCTCTCGTAGCCTATGATCGTGGATACGAGCAGACAGTTGTATTAGATGGAGATGATCTTGTTGCTGGCTTTGCGGTGAACCGCGTTCAGTTGGATTTCCCCGAATACATGACTGATTGCGCGATCCTGCCACTGACCAGGATTTATTTCCAGACGTTTTCTCAACATCAAACTGCCGCGCCGTGTTGGACTAATATTTCAAACACGATAAACACACGCGACAATTACACGTCCATTTTCGAAGTTTAGTCGGTTTTTAGATTTTCGTTCAGAAAGTTTCTGAACTTCTGAACTCCTGACTTCTAGAATCATTGAGTTTTAATTCTAAAGATTATTGCGGATTGAATTATGTTTTGAATGTGTTGTAAACGTGTCCGATCGAAGGTCAGTGAATTTGTTTGACGATCATTTTTCTATCATCGGTCGGACGCCATTTGTATTATACATCCGGGGCATTTTCGCGTCTCTGCCGAACGAAATCGCGGCGAGAGGGCATCAACAGTGTTGAGCGAATGGATTTGGAGATCCCGGGGACTAATCTGCCTTCAGGAAAGTTTAAATGGAAGCGCCGGCGAACCGGGTTAACGAAACACTCCGGGCCAATGTTGCGACAGGAGGCGTGGAAAAATTGTTAAGCTGCTTAAACGCTCGAATCGTTCCCACGAAATTTTCGAAATTTTTCTCCATCTCTCCGAGAGGGGAAATCTTCGACGCCGGAATGGAAATCGATTTTCATCAAATCAAACTGCACAACAGAGATCCTCAAAAATATATTAGTAAATTGAAAGTTTGAAAATATATTAGTAAATTTTGTTGGAAAACACTTTTAAAGAGAGAATTTACAAATTCCTTTTATTCTCTTTACGTAGACACAGCAAACAAAATCTGGCAATAAATGAAAAAAAAAAAAAGAAACAGCGAAGAAAAATCTTCAAACAACAGATATCCGCCGTGTTACTTTCAAGTTTCAATATTGCTCCAAGATATTTACGATTTTTTTTTTCTTTTTATTTTGTCTGAGATTCATTTCGTTCTCCTCGAGAGAGAGAGAGAGAAGGGATTGCAGTTCGATGCAAATCAACGACCGGTCTTCATTCATGTTCGACCACGTTTCACGACCAAATGCTAAAAAGAAAACTACCAAACTATTATATATTATATGCACAAACTTTTGTAACATTATTTTGTCGAAACGATGTCGTCCTAGTAAACTATATTTCTTAATTAATACCTAAGTTATTAAGTTAATTATTATTAGCTTGTTGTTCAGTTTTTAAAATTACTTCTTTTCTTCTTCAAAAGATTCAGTCATATTTTTACATTTATTCTAATTTTCTATAAATGTCTGAGAGGATAGGATTAGAACATGGTGTAAACGTGTAAAATATGTCGATGAGGGAGAAGCGAGAGCGCGATTTGTGAAGTGAGCAGGAGAAAGCGAAATGAGACGTGGCCATTGTTAATGGTAATTCGTCGAGACACTGGGAGAACGCGTGTGCCCATCGAGGTATCGATCGCCTTTCAACGGAGGCGTTTCCGCACGCCGCATACTTCGACGCCTGTGCATTTTTAACGGTCCATTAATTCGTGCACAGTGATTGATAGCTGTGAGCAGTCGACCATCGACGCGATAACTGTTTGTAGGCGACGAGGACGCGCGTTTACGTTGGATTATTGCATTCCACTGCCATCATGCTACCTTCCAACTCATTCCTCATTTTTCTTTTTTCCCCATTCGCTCCCGCCGTTTCTCTCAGTTTACTCGAATTATAAATTGGAAATTCCAAATTGAAATTAATGCCGATTTCCTCACTGCCATCATGCTACCTTCCAACTCATTCCTCATTTTTCTTTTTTCCCCATTCGCTCCCGCCGTTTCTCTCAGTTTACTCGAATTATAAATTGGAAATTCCAAATTGAAATTAATGCCGATTTCCATAGAGAAATATACTTATCTGAATAGAATTTAGAATAGAGTCTCGAATACGAATGCAATCTGTATAGATTTTTAATTCACATTTATATTATGTATTGTTGTATTGTTATTATATTTTTGTTTATTTTATTAGAGAAATATACTTATCTGAATAGAATTTAGAATAGAGTCTCGAATACGAATGCAATCTGTATAGATTTTTAATTCACATTTATATTATGTATTGTTGTATTGTTATTATATTTTTGTTTATTTTATATAAGGCTTGTCCTCGTAATTTGTATCTAAAAATTTACAGTTTAACGATTGTCGTTAAATTTTTTACTATTGGCATTGCCGAAATTATTGTTAACAAGTGAATCCATGAGAATGGAAGGTAACTACGAATTTTTCAGAAATCACGTCACAGAGTGAAACGTTTTGCGATTTTTATCGCACTACCGAAGATGTAATCGTTCGTGATTTTACTGGAACGCTGAAAACGCGGGGCTCTCGTGCTAAAAAGAGGATTCAATCCGTGAAAATCGAAGGAAATCACGATTGTTTAAAAACCTGGCTGTAACGCGAATTATTTTGCAATTTCCATTGCAAAATTGAACACTTTGATGGAAATGAGTGAAGAATTTATATTTGACACGTTGCGACTGCGTTACTTTATGCTGCATTTGAAATAAACAGCGATTCATGTGCCTGTCTGATCGTACATTGACTCGTACCACTGAAGCTGAGTAATATTCATGCCTCTCGTAAGTTTTATCGTTCGGATGTAACAAGTTTCGAAACTTTTATCTAAAAACTGTCTTAATTAGCAACTTTCTCCAGTTTTTCTGCGTTCCTCCCTCTCCAATTTCGAAACAAAAATAATGGACGAAGATAAAGTTACCCCAGAAAATTAAAGGTCCGAAAAATTCTTTGAACTCGCGCGACGTTGTAACAAAAAAATCTCGGAACATTCTGCTTCGGCTCATTTTAAATGTCGTAGCTTTCGTACTTTCAAAATCCATCGCAAACTTTCTTCTTCGATGCACTTTGTGCATCATCTAACGGGTGGAAAACTGAACATATCTTCCCTTCCCGATATTTCTACGAAATTCAAATTTTTATAAATTCCACAGGCGTTAGAAATGCTTCTTTCCGGACTAAATCCACGACTCTTTAAAATTTGAAGTGCAATTTTCTTTCGCCGATTTATTCAATTTAGGTGGTCATTGTAAAGAATTTCAAATTTTTATAAATTCCACAGGCGTTAGAAATGCTTCTTTCCGGACTAAATCCACGACTCTTTAAAATTTGAAGTGCAATTTTCTTTCGCCGATTTATTCAATTTAGGTGGTCATTGTAAAGAAAAGATTTCATTCGCAGTCTGAATTCGGTTTTAGAAAAATTTTTTGAAAGTACAAAGTGGCACAAAGCAAACAATTGGACTGTTATATTTAGAAAAATCATTCTTTCTACTCGACTACTTATCGCAAACCCGAAAAGAATGTTTACGATCGTTGCAAGCTCGAATTTTCTCTTGAAATTTTCCGTCAGCGAAATTCCTAGCTGTCGTTCTCTTAACTGTGTCTCGTTTACTTCGCAACNTCGCAGTCTGAATTCGGTTTTAGAAAAATTTTTTGAAAGTACAAAGTGGCACAAAGCAAACAATTGGACTGTTATATTTAGAAAAATCATTCTTTCTACTCGACTACTTATCGCAAACCCGAAAAGAATGTTTACGATCGTTGCAAGCTCGAATTTTCTCTTGAAATTTTCCGTCAGCGAAATTCCTAGCTGTCGTTCTCTTAACTGTGTCTCGTTTACTTCGCAACTATAACGAATTAACGGGCCATTAGAGCAACTTATTTTAATTATTCGACCTCGCTCCGTCGCGAAATAATATTTTTAGAAGCTCGTTTCTTAATAAGGCCACTGGAAAATGGGAAATTCTGGTATTCGATGCTGACGATGAAGAAGCTCAACGGTCGTGTGATTAAATTTATAACAGTTCAATGATAAAGAGAGAAAATGATAAAGAAAGAAAGAATGAAAATGAAGTTTATGCGTAGTTTACTTATCGGGCCAACTCGAAGAGCTTGGAATGAGTTTCTAGTTGCATTATACGCCTGGAGAATAACCGTGATATAACTATGTTAGCGACAGAGTTGCGTTATTTCGAGAAAATAAAGGGCCCATCGTGTCATTCAACGTCTAATCGTGTTTTATTTCGGCCGTCAGATTATTCGATGTAATTTGGAAGTTTTATACGACGTCGGGCGAGTTCTCTGTTCGATTGACGTTTTCGATAATTATCGGCGACGTCTTGGTAATGACGATATTAAATGAGGGATTTGCAGAAATGTTGTACCAGGATTTTGTTGACGTTTGTCCGAGTCTTTCCAATCCTTTTTCCGCTGCACGTAGATCTGAATATTTGTAATTTGAAATGAAACGAATCATATAAAATATATAGGAGATGTACAAATCATAAAAATATCAATTACGAAATATATTTATGTATTGTATATATAATACATGTGATGTATATTTACTGCATATTACGTGAATCGAGCAAATTGATTTAAGAAATGTTAAACGAAAATTCTATTGAGTTTGAAATTCTGTCACGAAAGAATTAATATGGCGTAAATTCTACCCAGAATTGTGAATCTCTCTGACAAAGTGTCGTCGTTTTTGTTTCAGAAAATTCCACTGAACGTTGCTCGTACCCGTCGTGGGTGGTGGATAACAAGCTGTGGGTTGCCCTGGATCCAATAGGGTCCCGATTACAGGCGTCACCTTACAACCTGACGATCGTCAATAGACAAGAGACTCGTCTCGTCTGTCACTCCGTGGTCCCCCTTAACGATCGTCATGAGCATCCCGATAGAGAGAATCAAGTACAGTACGTCGCCAAGGCTACCCTCGATTGGTAAGTTTCTCACGAATTATTCGACAAAATAGAACGCGGGATCCATCAACGGGAGTCCACAAAGTCCAAATTAAGAGTCCAAGATCCAGAGTCCAGTGNAATAAAATCTTAATCCTGGCCGAACCACGGAAGCGACCGAAGATTTAAGGTCCTTTACCCTTGTTTTTCCAACCCCTGGCCATTCTCTTCTTTTCGTCCCCTATTTTTCCTCTTTGTCGACCATCGCCAGCTTTTACGGCTTACTGGCTCGATTATTAGACGTGTCTCGTTTTCATGAAACAACCACCCCCCCCATCCCCCTCCTTTTCCCCCTTCCCGCTATCCACGGTTTCGTGGCCTCCAGGGTTGTATTAACTTGTAATTTTATTACGACGATATTGTGTGTGGCACTGGTAGTCGAGCTTTTTCCCCAGCTTTTCCTTTTTTTTTTAATTTCCCCTCGCGAGTTGCTAAATTTTATCCCGGGGCTTCTCCCTGACTGCCCCGGTTTAAATAGCGGTTGTTTCATCCAGGAAGAAGATTTTACTTAAATTATTGGGTTAGGAAGATTCTGTTTGAGAGTAAGTTACTAGGTGCAGACTAGATTTCAGAATGTTGATGCCTGTTATTTTTCTGTTAAAAAGTTACATAAAGTTTTAATCAATAATATTATATATAAAATTCTCTCGAACGTAGAATACACGTATGGAATCCGAAATTTCTTTCTGCGCACTTGGATGATGGTATGTTAACCGTTGTACTAACCAAAGGTATCGTTTTCCTTTGCAGTACGAATGGCTACGTGTGCCTGATGTTTCACAAAAGGGATAGCCACATAATAGAGCTGCAACTGTCGGAATGGAGCCAACAACCCGACGACGTGTGCAACTCGAGTACGTTCAACTCCCACTCGACGCCGTACACGACGTTCATTAGTAAGTCAATTACGATCATTTATTAACACATGGTCGCGTGAACGCCTCCCTCCATTTAACCGCGTTGCTTGCTACTGTTTTCGATGCTTCTTCGCCAATAGATTTCAAGTTGGATCGAATGGAGCAGCTGAATAGCGATTGAAACGAAAATTTCCACGATTCCATTCTCAAAATTTTCCCTTCTATTCGTTATATACAGTTCTTTACAAATTCTCATAATTTCCCTTCCGTCTGCTATAATTGAAAATACTTGTTAGAAAAGTATTTCGCTGTCTAATATTTGCACTAACGAATACTTGCAATTACTTATATTTATTAGTACCAAGTATATAAGTATAAAGTA
The DNA here is from genome assembly GCA_002806875.1 of Lepidotrigona ventralis hoosana. Classification (NCBI taxonomy): domain Eukaryota; kingdom Metazoa; phylum Arthropoda; class Insecta; order Hymenoptera; family Apidae; genus Lepidotrigona; species Lepidotrigona ventralis. The sequence goes on from NIPQ01091867.1 coordinate 72,548, forward strand.
ACGTAAGTAAGTATCACATCAGCAGGCATCAAGTACTAGTACTAAAAAATACAAACACTAATAGAAACAAATATTAATATCAATACTGATACTAACAAGTATAAATGCTAATACTAAGAAATGCAAATACTGAAATAATAATTAACATTGTATCAATATAACTAATACTTCATATACCTATAATTGCAATTTCTGTTTAAATGCGTGTGAGAAATGAAACGTATAGGAAAAAGTCGAGCCATGTGTTTAAAAAGTTCGGGGGAAATTTTGGGAGTGGTATCTTGGAAGACAGACAGAGTTGGGAAAACAAGTTGGTCTACAGAAGTCTGTTCGTTCATTTCCGGCGGAATCAGCCAAGACAGCTCCTAAAGTCGTCTCCGCGCGGAAGAATAGGAATCGTAGACGCAAACATCGTCGAGACGGAAAGAGGAAGTGGCGAACGACGAGGGCTGAACAATCGATTCGCCGGCGACTCCTTTACGATCTGCGCGAAAGGATCATATGCCGAATCCGTCGTAAACTCAGCCCCCGACAGGAAGGCAGCACAGTTTCTGTTTAAGCCGATTACGCGATTCCATAACACTGACGAAGACAGGGATCGTTGCGACGGCGCGGAATTTATCGCGACGCCATTCAACCGGTGTCTAGACCTCCGGTCCCAAAATTACTCCTGAAAACTCCTGTGTTTACCTTGCGTTTGTTCTTTCGCTCTTAGCTGAACTTTTTATTACGTTTCGATGCAGGGATGAAACATTAAATTTCTCAGCTCGTGACAGGCCTGCAGTAAAGTGATACTAAAAATTTCGTAGACGAAAGTGTTGAACTTTCGAATTTTTACCGCGGTGGAGTAATGACAAATTGAAAAATATCTGATTTGAATGACCGAAGTATTAAGTACTCTAGGCTTGCTTTTATAAAATGAAAAAATACCGTAATTCGGATAAAATGGATTTTTTTCTCTTTTATGTTAAAGGAATTGACCGAAATTAAATTTCGTTAATTTTACAAAGTAACAATGGAGAAATGGGAAATATAGAATTCGTCAATTTGTCTCGCGCATACCGTACGATTATCTAGCAATTTCAGAGAGAGAAGGAGAAACATTTATCGCGACCAGAAACATTGCTGGCCATTGTTAAGACGTTATTTATCGATACACGTGTAAAGGATAGGAGAGGAGAGTAGCACGAATTCTCGCGAAATAATTTCATCGTGTTTCAGGAGTGCTCCATTGGGAACGCGCTATCTTCCCGCGTTCACTGTCATATTTTATATCCTTTCTAGTTCCCTTTTGTTTCTATTTCCTTTCTCTCTCTTCCATTTTGTCTATTCTTTTTTATTATTTCATTATTTTTTCTCTGGCAAGTTTCGACAGTGAAATATCACTTTTAATTCTAGCAGTCGGCATTTTTTCTTTNGTTTTTTTTTTTTTTTTTTTTTTTTTTTTTCGACCTCAGCAAAACGAGAAACTGCGATCGCCGGCAACGCGTTTTTTCGCGCGACACAATTACAACGTTCGATCTGTCAATTAGGGGAGTCCAGGTCTCGTTTTCCCTGGTGAAAGAAATTTTTACCCCTCAGAAAAATCAACTTTGATAAAACTTTAAGAAAAATTCCTTTAATAAACTTTATCTTCCTTCAATATATAAAAAAAAAAACGAGAAAAAATATGTTTTTCGGCAAATATTGTATCCTACGAGTATTTCAATGTTTCTTTTCCAGCCCCAGATCCGATTACCAGGCAGTGCCCAAATCTTGGCCGCTATGAAATCGTGTCCGTGTTGCATAATCACAACAGTGACAAAGCGGAGGACATATTAGGCGTGGATGGTGAACCGATGGCGAACGCTGCCGAGGTTCAAGACGTCAGGGTCACGTCGACACCTAATCCAGGACGATGTCGCTATGGAAGTGTTCGCCGATTAGACATCGGTTGCAAGACACCGGATCGTATGGAGTTTGCTACGTCGTGCAGCGACGAAACACCAGCGGGTAAGAGAACTTCAACAGAACTTTAAAAGTAAAAATTCACGAATTTCTTATTGACATCTTATCTATTCCAAGTCTCACGAGACTTTCATTGACTCTGACTCTACTTGGGATTCTGTTCTAATCCTAATCGATTTTTCAGTTGGTCCATGAATCGTTTAATGGTAGTTTAATAATAAGTTGGGCTATCCTTATCAAGCAACTAGAAATTTTGGACCAACTTTGGGTTAAACTAAGCATAGATCTCGGGCTAGTAGTATCTTGAGTAAGTCAGATGGGTTAGACCAAAATTGACAGGTTGAGTGACAGGTTGAATCGTATTTAGGTTAAACTAGGTTAGATCCTGATCAGACGATAAGTTAGGTTTTCATCTGTTCGACCTTCTAAGATATGTTAGATTTTCACGTTGCAGTAAGTACGAAATTTTATTTCTGTTCGGGAATATTTGTCTATTCAAAAATTAGATTAAACTCATATTAAATTCAATAAAAATTATAAACTTCGCCCTAATATTAAGATTTACCTGTCCAATTGTCTGTCTATTTAACAATTTAACGATTTCGAGATAATTTTATTCCTGATATATACCATCTCATAATTAATTTAAAACACTAGCTCTCGAATCTGTAGATAATTATATTATTTCATACCTGAACTCTACGCCGTTGAATTATTTTTCAGAAGGCTTTAAATTCAGTTCAAATTAAATCAGACAACTCTTCGGTCTTTATTCACTCGCTGAAGTAACCGACCACTTAAGAAATTCATTTAATCTTCAAATTTATCCACGTGAGAGATCACTTTTAAAGTACGGAGTTCCGAACTAACCTCCTCTCACGTCGAAAAAAAACCTAACCTTAAATATTCATTAATTCCACGAAACGCTGTCATTCATCAGCTTTAAATTTCCATTATAAACTTCCCTATTTAGTTCCTCGTCTTCTTTCCTCGGTTTCTTTGAAGCGGGAAACGGAAAGGTTGTAAGTTAATACTTACCAAGTGATTAATGTTCCTCGGTGGAAACGAGACGATGCTGTCGTCCCCCTGATACGTATTTCTCTCCCCGAGAAAGGGACATAGAAACATAAAAATTTCTGACGAGACGAAAATCGTTTGAGGACATCGAAGTTAGGCTAATTTCGAATTTCAGATTCTGTCCTATTTCGTAATATTACCACAGTCTGGATAAATGGAGTGCTAGTCAGACAAGTACAGCCTGAATTATCCAAATTTGTACCACTTGTCTCTGCAAACTCACCTGTATTTTCTAAATCCTCGAGAAGTGCCCCTTACGAAAAATTACGATTATAAGATACACTTCTCGCAGACACTCGGTGTCTCGATTGTCATCCGTCTTACCTGTATATCTCGGCTCCATTGAAATCGACTGTGCTGGCGGGGAGCATCGCCACAGGGGGTCGAGTGAATCCTCGAAGGGTGGAGTCAGCCCCAACAGGAACATCTTATCGGATTACCCGCACCAGGGCCAAGTTATCCCCCCATCGAGAAGAGACGCATCTCCGTCGCTTCTCCATTTACCTCGAGCCTCTTCCCACTTCCCTCAGTGGTGGTAGTGGGAGTGAAGTTATCGCAAGTGGTGATAGTTAGTTTGCGGAGAAGTCAGCGGCGTGACGGTTGCCGTGGCTGCACGCTTGCTTATGTGCAAAGTTTGTAGCTTTATTCGGCTGTACGTGTTTATGGCGCGTGCCTGTGCGCGCGGATCCGCTCGCGTTGAAAGATAGCTGCTGCTGCAGGCTTCCGGGGGCTCTTGCCTCGGCTTGCCTCCAGATAGGGCTGATCTTTTCAGCTGACTGTCGCTGACGAAAGTTACTCAATTCGAACGATGATGCAACTGGATTCGCGTCGAGCGAATGAATTTTCGGCGTTCGAAGTCAGGAATAGAATACAGAAGGTGAAAAAACGTTGATAGAACTTGGAGATTACGAGGGACCAACTGCACATCAAAGCCTGGCAGAGTAGGCAGTAGATTAACATTTAGATAAATAATTCTTTCAAATTTTTTCTTAATCTCGTCCGTAATCGATCTCATCTTCGTTTTCCTTTAAGTTCAAAATTTTCAATTTCCAGACTAACGTTAGGCCATCGCAGACGACTAGTCCAACGTCGAATAAAATGTTCCTACAACCGGAAGAGAATCCCAGCCCACGGACAGAATTCTAATTTCCCAACACGGGCAAACACTGCGTCGAGAATAGATGTGATTAACGATCGTTTGCCAGAAGCCTGGCTGGAGACGTTTCGAGATGTTCTCCCCGGTTCTCTACGAGCTAAGATCGCTGTTTGTACGAAGTCTTAATGACCAATTCGCGTTCCGCGCCGACAGAGGGCGGTGGTGGAAGCCTGGAACGCAATCCCCTTGTCGACGGCCGTAAGACACCAGGCTCGACTGGCTAAATCCTCGGCTATGTCAACGTTCTGCTCTACGCTAAAATAATTCCTGATACCGCTACGACTCCTCGTGCTCTCGCGGATTAAGAATCGGCGATGCCAAGGCCGATGTAATCGCGTTCCATCGCGATCTCTGATCTTCGTCGAGGGTTCATCGACTGGCACATCGAAGGCCAGGGTATATATTTTCAGGGTAGTGGATTGATGGTATTCTTGGCGGACTCGAGTTCGATTAGGTTTCAGGTTAGGTATCCGGAACTTTGGAGATAACCCCTGGATTGTAATGCGCTAGTTTCGTAATTAGAGAACTGCGGCGGAGGCGATCAGTCTGTCTCGTGTATACTATCGATGGGAAGTTTAATAGATAAAAGTTAGTATTGCTTCTTATACCGGCGTTAGATTAGTTTGTTAACTCTCGAAGGACAGCTTCGAGTTCCCGTTGCTTTTCTTCTCCGTTCTTCTTTCCTATGTTAGTCTATATTTTTCAATTGCGTTTATTGTTGTATTTCAGTTTCACTTGGAATTCTTTACCGTCAACAGACTGCAGATTTTTATACGTTTATGAGAAATTTCAAAGTGCGAAAGTGAATGGAAAAATACAGGGGTAAATAAAAGGTCGAAGGTCCTGTTTAGCAGATGAAACAAATTATTATTAGATTTCGTTTCCTCGTTTATATGTAAAAAATGTAAAAATGTATAAAAAAAAAAAAATAAAAGAATCTGACATCGTAGATTTGAAAATATGAAACGATTAAACATTTTAACAATTCGTTAATTCAAAGTCGAATGCAGAATTTCCTCCGACAACAACAATTGTAGAATAATTTTGTTTTCCAAAGAGACGATATATCAAACACATTTTCGATAGCATTTCGTTACAATGCATCGGTGAAAAATTTTTTCACGACGTAATTGTGCTTTTTCGAATTTTCGAGCTGTTTGAATTCTTAAGGAAAGGAAAACAGAAAAAAGAAGAGAGAGAGAGAAGGAGAGAGTGGGAGAAACAATTTTCGAACGTCGTTTAAATGCAAAGAAGCAATCGAACAGAGAATTTTATCGGTATTTGTGGATCAGAGGCAGGGAACGACATCTCCGATTTTTATCCCTTTTGAAAGCATATTTGGCGAAAGGCGCAACTCCTTTCTGTCGCTGAATTTCTCCCCCCTCCCCCTCTTCCCCCGTCCCTCACCACCCCCTCCGTTGTTTATTTCCGTTTTCAGCCGGCGCGAACTGTCGCGCGGACGCTGTAAATTCTCATCTTTCTATCTTGCAGCCTCGATAAGGTATCGGGCCGAGACAACACGCCAGATATCGACGTGTCGAAGCGATTTACGGCTTTCGTTTATTTCGCACGCCTTCGTCGAAACTCGAAACACACACACACACACACACAC
>NIPQ01091869.1:11381-28467 GCA_002806875.1 Lepidotrigona ventralis hoosana
AGCTGGCGAGCAAGCAGCCAGCAGAGAGTCAGGCAAGCCTTCAGGCAGGCGAAGCAGACTGACAGGCAAGCAGACAAGCAAGCAAGCAGGCAGACAGGCAAGAGCAAGAGGACAACCACCGGGATTCAGAGCCACCCCCAGTCGTCGCCTGCCACCCAAATCGTTCCTCCCCACCTTGGACCACCGCTTGATACACCCCTCTTCGCCGTTGGTTCTTCGCACTACTCCTACTACTCTTTCTCCGGTGCTTTCAGCCGCCTCGTTCGTACGCTTCGTTCCTCTTCTCCCGGTGTTCCCGTCGTCGTCGTCGTCGTCGTCGTCGTCGTTGTCGTTCGTCGCGTTCACAGTGAATCTATCTACCTATGCTCCGGCATTTCCACCGACCAGGTTCGCGTGTGTCATTGGCTGTTCGGTGCGCAGAAGGATACCGTACGTTCGACAGCGTGGCTCGTCTCGACAGGTTACATCCTCCGGCAACGCACTGACCTGCCTTTCGTCGCCGCGTTGGCTCTCGCCACCCTTCCTCCCTCTGTTTTCTCGCGTCTCAACGCAGCAGCGGTGGACGAGGCTGACTCGTGGGAAGCAGAGGGGGTTCCTCGTTCGGCTACGCCAACATCCTCGGAGGGAAAGAAAGAGAGAGCATCTCTCTCGAATCGAAAATTCGAGGGGGGGGGGCAGTGGGGAATATACATATACATATATATATATATACATATATGTATCTCCGTGTGCGATTCCGCGGATTGTAGTTTTCGGGACTCGAGCGAATTTTCCAAGGGGATATCTTTTCGGTGGAGGCAAGTGAGGGAAGAATCCGAGGAAGGGAGTAAGTGTGAAATCTGCCGGCCAGGCGAGATGAGGTGCGACGCCGGTCAGATTGAAGGGAAGACGCGGCCGTGAAGCCCGGGATAAGAGTGCACGTCGCGTGGAAAGGACGTCCGCACGCGAGCGACTTCACATCGGTTGCCAGGCCGATCCTGCTCGCACCAGGCGACCAGAACTTCGTCTACCTAAGCCGGTCGTTCAACGTGGCCGATCCTTGGACATGTAAGTACACACAGTAACGTTACGTATCTCGTCGTTGTGTCTCGTTTCATGCTTCAACAGCTTCGACCATCATACGAATCCCCTGGATTTCGTTGCGTTTCTCGTGGCCCGACCAGTTCGATTCCAGGCTGCCTGCTTTCCTCCACAGATCGGCTACGAGTCGAAAGGCGGGCGAAAATCGGCGAAAGAAGGCGATCGATTTGTTTGGCGTAGAGCGTGTGATACTGACAGAACTCGAACACGCGAGTAAACACTCGAAAGCCTCGGCTACAGGCGAACGAACGAGAGAGAGAGAGAGAGAGAGGGGTAGATAGATTGGAAAGGGGTCGGCTCGGAGGGCTTTGGCGAAGGAATTTCGACGTAATCGGCCGACTTCCCTCGAGGTTCAGCGAATAAATAGAATAAATCTGCTCGAAGGAGCGGAGCAGACGGTGAAACGAGACCGTTCAAAGCACCGTTCTAGGTGGAAGATTGCGCAACTGCGAACTAAAAAGGGAGAGAGAGAGAGAGAGAGAGAGAGAGAAATAAGGGAAAGAAGCAAAAAAAAAAAAGAAAAAAATATATATCGGGCCAAGATCGTGGAGTTGTCCATCCGCCATCGATGATATTTACCCTTGGTTGAGTGATTCATCTGAAAATTTCCGCGATACGACTGGCGTTCGACTCTCAAGCGGAGACGAAGGCACTTTGATTGTCCCTCGTGCGAGATCGATAAAAACGACGGCGTGGGACGTACGAAAAAATTGAGAACTCCCCGAAGCTGGAACGTCGTTGAAAACCAGCCGATACGTTAATTCCATGTATATCGTAGATATATCGCGAGTCGACGTGCCGTGAAATGACGTTTCGAAATTGAAAACCAAGCTCTGGGCTCCAGCTACCGAAAGTTCGATCGTTTGTTTCTCGTGTTTTGTCCCTCTTCGTGACTCTCTCCTTTATCTGTCGTGAGAGAAATTCGTTCGCAAGGGAAAAGGAAAAGTGGTCGATGAACGAAACATCCTTGATGAGATGCTACGTGCATTAGATTCATTTTTTCTTTCAAACGGTATCGGCTTCCGTCGGTCGTCGATGTCTGACAAACGAGACTAACACAAGTACACAACTGGAACACGACGTAGCAACAAAATCGTTCTCGCAATTAACTAGTCGTATTTGGTAATGAAACCAAGCCACGAAAGAATCTCTTTCACTGGTACAATTGCCGGAGCAATTCTTCAATTCATGCTCGTGATCGTTCATCGAGGGGGCAGCTTTAAGCAGAGAGTACATTTTTCATTCACACGCAATTTCCTTCCTTCTGATTGGCGATCGGATCTCTTTTTACTCACGTGTTTGCAGGGTGATTGTAAAATTGTAAGCTTTGCCTCGTCGTTTTGTCAGAGGCGCGCCGGTTTGTCACGGTTAAAGCTCGACCTTATCCGAAAATGGATTAACGCGAGGGCACAAACGCGCGCCTCCCCGAGGTCCCCCAACTGGGGGCCTTCAACCGATTTCTTGCGCCCTGTCAATCTCTTCTTCGCTTGTCATCCACGCACGCAGTGCCTTTGCCAATTATTTCCCACTGTTGATGGGTAGGTTCATCGTGAACCCATAGAGGAAAATTCATTCATCGTGACAGTGACGAATATTTATGTAGGATGTTTTGAATATTTGGACAGGGATTCTTGCTTTCTTATTTGGAACAGTCTTCCAGATTCGTTATTTATTTTGCTTTCTCTAGTTGGAAATTTGAAAGAACTATTTACATCGGCGAGACAAACAACGCGCGATGAAACTTTTGTGCATAGTCGTACAGAAAAAAAAAAAAGAAAGAAGAAATTGGAAAATTCCGAAGAAATGAACCTTGGAAGGAGAATATCTTCATCAATTATTGACCTTTCGATGCCGTTCAAAATATTTCCTCGCATCGCCGAAAGAAGAAACACCGCGAGAGCATACCATCGCAATTCTGCATTCATTTAGTCGCAACGAGGGAAATAAATAAATTTTTTATTTTATATTTTATCAAACGCTAGTTCGAGCGCAGCCCGATGGATTGATGGGCAAAGGATCTACGAGCTGGTTGGCTCGTAAATAGGGTCAAGATAGTATTTCATTCCCGGTCTCCCCCCCTTTCCTTCCTTTTCATCCCTTCCCCTGTAGCTACTATCGTTTTTAGCCGCGTTTCCGATAACTATCTCAACCCCTTGAACTCCGATAGGGATACGCTCGAATCGATCCCCCCTTCCCCTCCCCCCGCCAGCTGGATTTCGTCTCGATTCCCCCCTCCCCCCTCTCCGACCCACCGGAGACATTTGGGGGGATCGAGTGTCCGGAATTAAATTCGACAAATGCGAGAGCGATCATTAGGGACCAATCGTCGCGCCACGCCGAGAAAGCGTCGCTCGTTCGTTCCCCTTGGAAACTAGCCTAATCTCGTTTAGATTCTCGTTCCAGACGAGCCTACAAGCCGACAAGCAGTCTGCGAGCGAAGAGCGGTTCTCCCACGACGACGCTTCCAAGATGGATTCCCCACACGTTTCCGTGACAGCGTGTCTTCTTGTCGATCGAGGATCTGCCATAAATCTTTATGACAGATCCCGGCATTCTTTGCTCCTCTTCTCTCGCGAGAACACCGTTCGACTTCGTTTTAACGGGCGCGTCGATTCCTCGAGCGAATTTTAGGTTAGTTTTAGGTTCACCTTCCACGCGAATTTTATATACAGTTTCAGTTATTAATGAAATTATTTTAGCATTGTTTCAAGATTCAAGATTAAGTAGTGTGGCAGGTCGTTGAATTCGTCTCGACGTCAGCTGCAACGTTGTCGAGTCAAAGAATATGTAACGACGTTTAACCTATTAACCCTTTGCGCTGGCAACTAGTTGACGGACCATAACGAGTGACCAAACCGTATACAACAATTCGTTTCTTTTCGAACTCGTCGGTATGACATAATGGATAGAAATTATTACTAAAAAGTAATGAATAAATTTATTATTTGTTTTGCCTGGGTTATATTTAAATATATTTAAAACTGAGAAAATATATTGTAACTTTGGAACAAAAAATCTCGACGTCAGCTTCAACGCTGTCGAGTCAAAAAATATGTAACGACGTTTTAACCTCTTAATCTCTTGCGCTGGCAACTGACGGACCGTAACGAGTGACCAAACCGTATACAACAATTCGTTTCTTTTGGGACTTGTTGGTGATTATTTTCTTATATTATTTTATATTTTCTTAATAATTAATAATTATTTGGTTACTAATTATTCAATCAGTAATTAGCTTCACTTTGATTTTCAGAATCTCGACCTTGGCACGTTCGCGTGATTATCAGAAATGAATAATATTTTGGATTCCAGAGTTTCAAGGTTCCTTATTTCACAGAAAAAAAAAATTGACTTTTGGCCATAAAAACACGGTTTTCAGACCAGATTCAGATTAACTCGATCCTTTTTGAGACGAATATGCGACAGAAAGTCGATTTAATTAAAAGCTAAACTAAAGTTGACAACGTTCTTCTTTACGTTCTTTTTTAATTTAGTGTCTTTGATAACTTTTAATCTGTTTGAATCGGGGAATATTTTCCTTGCGTGAAAATTATTAAATTATGGTTAAACGATAACGTGATACAGCTTGAACAACTGGTTACAGATAATTACGAGGTCTCTCTTAATTCATTAATCTCAATTCCAAGCAAAGATCAGGCTTCAGTGGCTGTCAGCGTCACTTCCGAGATGTGAATTATTCACGAATTAACAAATCCTTATCAAATTCTAACTGCGATAATCTACGATCTGCATGGTTTATCGATCATCTTCTCATCTTCAACAGAGACAGATTTCAAACGAGGAGTAGTGCGTTCTTGTAACTTAATTAATTAACAAATCTTCGTTTAAATTCCACTATGCAATAATTTACAATCTATTAGGTTGTGTAATAAGTTTGTTCGCACCATCAATGATGAAATTAATACGTATTGCTTGATTGATTATTCTTTACAAATGAATCAAGCAACTTTGTATGTCTCGTTTTTCTATCAAAAAATTTCTTGTATATAATACTTCTACGTTCTTTCAAGTATATAATTATTTTCATAACATCCTTTTTGTATGAAAATGATTGACATTTCAGTGTCAAAATTCTTGTGTTAAGATGATCAACACTTCAATAAACTTGAATTGTCCATCAATTGCAACTTTAATGTTTTCTCTAGTAACAAATGATTCTTTGGATATTTTCAATATTGTATATTATATATTCAACTTCATATTATGCTTGCAAATATTTACAGCTATTCTTTTTATTTGCAATTATATAGTAATGCATTCAATGTGAATGAATTATGCATTTTCCATAATATCTTTTAATATCCTCAAAAAGAATTAACACCAAGAAGGCAAACGAATTTACAACACGACCTAATTTATAGTTCATCCTCAACAGAGACAGTTTTCGAACGAAGAGTAGTCCTTTTTTTTCTTTTAATTTAATTAGTTAACAAATCCTCATCAAATTCCACATAATTTACAATTTTTTAGGTTAGGTTTAGGTTAGTGTAAATAAATTGGCTGCAATGATGAAATTAATGCGTATAACATAATTAATTATTCTTTACAAATAAATCAAGTAATTTTGAAGGGCTTCTCTTATCATTAAGAAATTTCATACCTGCAATATGTGTATTTCTTTGAATTATATAATTATTATTACCATCATTCTTTCGTGTCGGAACGATTAACATTCGATACCAACAATATCAGCAGTGCAGCGAAATATTTCAATAAATCGTTCATCAACTCAATAAATATTTCCTCGAGTAACAAATGATTCCCTCGAATATTTTCAATATTGTATCCTCAATTTCGCATTATAGCTGAAACATTCACACACACACGATAGAAACGCAACGTATCATTGCACAACGAATTTATTACACAATCTAATGCATTCAGTTCATCTAATCCGTTAGTGCGTTCGTGCAATTCGTCTCGTCGATCTTACTCGTTGCGAGGGCTTTCTAGGTCGCTAAAATTATTCGACACGGCGAATAAATCTGTAAAGAGGATCGATCGGCCCAGGGACTTTGGCCGATGTTGGTCGATTTTCTCATTTCCTTTCCGGCCGCATACGCGATTCGTTTCACGGTTTATACCTGGCCCCGGTAATTGAGCGATTCGATGCTATACGAGTGGCCGGTCAAAGTTGCATTACCGATACCAAGAGAGAGAGGGAGAGAGAGGGAGCCTTCAAAGCGCTTCCCTCCCGCCGAATCTTATCTCGCGGAGTGGACGTCTTGACGGGTTCCCTCTTATCCCGTCTAATCTTTGCCAGAGTTATTACGTCTCTGCGAAACTTCCTTCGAACCGTCCTTTCTTTTCCCTTCTTTTCTTCTCTTGCTATCGTTACCGTTCGAAGATTTCCTTGAGAAATGGTTCTTCTTTCAGGTTATGTCGAACTTCAGGACGTTCGGTGGTCGCAGTGGCTAGTTTTAACAGAGACGAGAATTTATGTTTTCTCTCTCTCTCTCTCTCTCTCTCTTTCTCTTTAGGTTAGTCTATGAAATTCATTTATACCAAAGATACTTCTTATCTTTTTTTTTTTTTTTTAAGTGTTAGTCACTAAGTGTACCGACACTCTATATCGGTGCCCGGTGGAGCGAAATAAAGGTCTTTTTACTTTTAGACAGCGAGAAAAGAAATGATACATTTTTTTTTAACGAGAGTCAAGCACAGAATTTTAAATTAAATTTTTAAGCCGGCCATTTGACCGGGCATTGTGTTATAAATTATGTTCTTTTCTTTAGGTAGCAGAGGTTTATGGAATTCAATGATTCTTTTTTTCTTTTTTCAAGTATTTTCAGGGTGTTTAACACTAAAAGGTCAAATGAAAGGCCGGTTATGAAACAAAAATCTTTTTACAAAGAGAATACATGTGATTGTCAATTCGATATATACACAAAACAGAGTGAATAAGAATAACTTTTGGACAATGAGAAAAGAAATAATTTTCGTTCCTTTTTTAACAAGAGTCAAGCATTCAAGGAATTTTAAGTCAAATTTTCAAATAGATCTTACCTGACCAGGCTGACTAGTGTTAAGTTTGTGTTTAGTGTTAAAAAAAAAAGTTCCAAATTTCAGGAACGTGCTCGCCGAAACAAGGAAGTAAATCTTAATAAACATGGGCCCAGAAACAATTAGTTTCCGAATTATGAGACGCTTTCGTCGTTGAGATATTATCCTCGCAGCATAATGTTCGATATGTTCATGGATACGCGCACGTATGTTGAAAGATCCCCGGCATTTCTCTCATCACGTGGCAGGAATTTCCAATACAATGCTGTAATATTATAAGGCGACAAAGTACGTTCTTCTGATTAATTGTAAGATTACTGAACGACGTCGATACGTACGTTTATTCATATGTACTTCTTTCGATTAGTTGTAGATACCGACGGAGTAGGATATACAGTGGATAAAAAAAATGGCACACTTGTGAAAACAAATACGCTAGCAAAATCTATTTCTGTAAATAGTTTAAATGTCCAAACTTTGCCAGTGTGTTCTACACATAGAAATAAGGCTAAAATGTCACGTGGCGAAAAACCCATAAAATGTGTGATATTAATTTATTAAACGTGTATACAACAAAAGTATGAAACGCAAAGCATGGTTTGTCAACTCTGTCGAAGTTTTTCACACACAGTTTTGACCCTTCCAGTCAATTCGTTTCGTGCAAATAGCAAATGCTAGTGTAATTGTAAATTTTTGCTCTTAAAGATGGCGAATGTTTTTCCACAAGTAGAAATCTGAAGATGCAAGGTCTGATGGCCTAGGAGACTTGGAGATTGATTCTTCTCGATTGATCGTATTTGTCACACTTTATATTTTTATTGTAACTTCCAATNATTTTACGAAAAATTATTTTGGTCGTTTTGAGTACTTTGATAGTTCTAGTGTTAAATAACACTAAATCTTTGGCACTAATACTGTTACCACCATGATACACAATGACGTCATGCGTTTCCTAACCTAAAATTGACAATAACGTCTCTAAGACGTTCGTAGGTTATAAATGCTCACTACGACAAGAGTATAAAGATTATCTTTGTTAAATTTACACAGATGAAAGATAAATATCACTTTTCGATCGTATTTTCGTATCGAATTTCGTTTGATTCGTACGTCGAAAGCGTTCGTTCGCCGCCATTTTCGCGTTCCACGTCGTTGGCCGCCATTTTGTTCAGATAAGTCTCGTCAGGCGAGAAGTGGTCGGGTACAACATTTTGTGACGACGTTTCTTGATTTATTACGAGATCGACAACGATCATGTTGTATAATATCGTAGACTGTTTCACGAGCGGTATCCAGTTATTTTCTTTGTTCACCACTCGCGATATACCACAGACGCAGAGGCACAATTTGAAGAAATCCTTCGAACATTTAGCTCTCGCAGCTTCCACTCTTCCGTATTCAATTGACCATGCTTGCAGTTTCAGTGACACTCTCTCGTACGGTGTCGTATATTCGCGGTACGAGCCGGGCAAAATTACCATATTCCAGCCTCCGGTACGTGTTCCTGGATCGTGTCTGGCCCAGATCCCGCTTGCCGACTTAATAAACGGAACCTTTCGCGGCACGCGTACCACGCAGGTTTCTCGTTTAAATCTGGTTATTTCTTCCTTTTTTTTTTCCTCATGAGTTGCGCTTTTTTCCACCAAGCTCCCGTCTTGCTGCCCCCCTCCCCTCTGTTTTGTTAGACACACGGTTCTCAGGGAAGAGAGGAGAAACGAAAGAAAGGGAATGGGATAAACTGTAACCGACTATTTGTAACCTGGAGATGTAACGACACACTCCCCAGGTTTCAGGGACAAATAAGCGGCTGAATGGAATTAGCATAATCCCGGCTGCTATCTCAGCGAGTTTCTAGCTTCTGTTGTTCGGGGTTGCTGCTTCACCCATGTCTTAATAACTGTGTGTGTGTGTGTGTCTCGCGTTAAAATACGCTTAATTCGCGATCCAATCTGACAATGTTAGAGATTTGTTTACTTGGTCGTTCACTTGCTTGTTTACTTACTGGGGGGTGGGGGGGAGGGGGGGTAGGCAAAGAAAAAGTGCACACAGAAAAAGAAAAAAATGACGATGACAATGAAGTAAAAAATAAGACAAAAACATCTCATTTAGTTATTTATTCGATGGGGTAGAAAAGGTACGTTAAAAAGAAATCATGGCAATAAAGTAAGATAACACAGACAGAAGATCTTATTTGTTTGTTTATTCAATGGGGAAGAAAAGACACGTAGAAAAAGATGTTAACGATAAAGTGGAAGGAAAAACGAACAACAATGAAATTGTAAAGGTAAATGAAACAATATTGCATCGTATTTGCGAGAGAGAGAGAGAGAGAGAGAGAGAGAGAGGACGCTTTCGTTTATTAATGAATATACAGGGTGTCCAATCGAGTAGAAGAACATCCTATGTAAAGTCGAGAAGAGAAGGTAAAAAGTTTTTCATTAAAGCCTTCGTTCTCTTCGAGAAAGATCGAGGCTCGAGAAGGTTTATCACGTACATTTGAATTTAGCTAAATATAATTCTAAACGTAACGCAAAGAGGTTATTCTAAAAAAAAGAACTGTAAAATAGTATTCGTTTGCGAGGCGTCTTCGAGTTTGAAAATTCAATCAAGTACGTAATATATTTTGTTGAAAATGAGACCCCCAACGAAAACATTTCCATGCTTTTCACTTCTTTTTTTTTTTAAAGCTTTTGCACATGGAATATCTTCGTCTCTGTCCAGTATACTCGATCGAAATTTTCAAATTTCGAATTTCATCGAAAACGAGCATCTCATTAAAAGAAGTTTATTCTTACATTTTTTAATGAAAGAAATTCTATTCTTCGATGAGGAAATTTTGTCCTCTCTTTCGACTCGATTGTACCACCAATATCGAGACACTCTGTAGAATCAAACTGCTAAGGTTAGAATCTAAAGAGAGAAAAGTCCCTAAGATTATCTAAGATAAATTTAACTGAAGGAAAAAAAGAAAAATATTGCGCGACAAATTGTTTCTTTATGCTTGATATTTTTTTCAGGGTGAGGGGGCATGTTGATGTGCCGGCGGTTGCTGCTGATCGCAGCCGCGATCACGGCCTCGATCGAGGCTGGCTCCGCTAGTTACCACCCTGGGATCTCCTCAGATTATTCTGGATACCCTGGCTTCCCGGTCTATCCAGCTGTGACGTCGTCCGAGACTTCGTCGAGTGTGACTGTCACGCCGACAACGAGTCTCGAAAATGTTTGCAGGTACAATCGCTGATCAGTCTTATTTTTCGATAATCCTTCTCCCTTTCTTCTCTTTCTTTTTAAGTTAGTCAATAGCAGTAATTTTGTAACAACTCAATTCTTGATAATCCCCCCCCCCTTTTTTTAAAAATAATCGAGCATTTAACGTCAAAGTAATTTTGTAACAATTCAGGTAATCTTTATAATTCTTTCTCCCCCTTTCCTTTTTAAATAGTCGACCAGTTAATATCAAAAGTATAATTTTGTAACAACTTTTTAATCCTCGATAACCCTTTTTTCTTCTCAATATGGCCGAACATCAAATGTATAATTTCGTGACAATTCAGTCCTTGAAATTCTCCCCTTTTTCTAAACATAGTCGGTTAACGTGAAAACTATAATTCTGTACACAACTCAGATCTCGATAATCTTCTCCTTTTGTTCCAAAAAAAAAAAGTCGAGCAGTTAACGTGAAAAGTATAATTTCGTAACAACTCAGATCTCGATAATCCGGCCATTTTGTTTCAAAAGAATAGTCGAGCAATTAACATCAAAGGTATAATTTCGCAACAACTGCGAGACCGTGAAAAACCGTCACCGCCGCGTTTTTGTGAAACAACTTTTCGCGCGGCAAATTTAAAATCGTTCCCGCTGTTCAAATGTTTTGCTCTCGATGTTTTCTTACTCTTCTTCCCTGTTACGTTTACGAAAATAGGATTAAATCGTGATTCAAAATCGCGTCGAATCGGGCCCGCCATTAAATCGTACGCGTCGAACGAAAACTATATATATATATATATATATATATATATATATATGTATATATCAGCGGTATATAGAGGCGAATTTGAAAGGATATATTGCACGTTTTATTTGCATTCCATTTGCAGGCCATCCGAGTACCAGTGTGGCACGGGGAGCTGCGTCGCCCAGGACAAATACTGCGACGGTGAAAATGACTGCGGCGACAACTCCGACGAGCCGAAATATTGCACCCGTGAGTCCTATTATCTGCGAGCCCGTTTCGTTTCGTTCGATTTCTGATTTCGGTCGTTTTCCCCTCTGGCCATCGGCTCGCGATTTCCATTCAATTATCATTCAATTTTTCATCCTCCTCCCTTCTCTCCCCTGATTTTAAATTTTTCGAAATCGAAGATTCCAGCCGTTTGTAATTGAGAAATGGCCTGGGTCCATTTTCCAAAACGAGAGAAGCTTCTTCCTCGCTCGAGTGTCTTTTCTTTCTTTTTCTTTTTTTTTTTTTTTTGACCCCCACCGAGCGCGAGCTATGAAACGTCAGATTCCCTCTCGCGAGTGTACATTCGGTGCCGAGTCGAGAGTGGAGAAATAAGAAGCGAAATGGCGGTCGTAGATCTCGTCGTCGGGGAGTGGGGCGATTTTTATATCTTTGTTACGCGTGGTGTTGCAGCGTGCAACAGAACGTTGTACGGCGACGTCGGGCGGACTTACAGGGTGGAAGTCCGCCGGCCGAGGGAAGATCGACTTCCATTCCTGTGCCATCTCAACTTCACTGCCGCCGGGTCCGATCTCGGAGACTTAGTTCAGGTGGGAGGAGCAACTGAATCACATCTGGCCTCGAGTTATTATTATTTATACGAATAATAATTTGTTCAACAAACTCTCGGAACAATGTTCTTCAGCATTTGGCAAACAATGGGGCTTTCAATTAGTGCCAATAATTGGCGTGGCTCGGTCGAACGAGTTTGAAGCTGTGCAAAGTAACAAAGTCGAAGATTATTCGAGAAAATAATGTCTTGTCTGGTAGTTGGAAATAACATTCAGAAACCAAAATAATCGAATGGAGAAAATGAGTGATCAGTAAAGTTAATTTATTATCATTGATCAGAAATTTGTCTTGGGCTATTAACATGGCCATTTGTCAAAGTTGCAAATGGAAATAGTCACTCATTTCAAAGCCATCACATTCAAAGATGGTTGATTCTTGTTGCAAAAGGGGGGGGGGGGGGGGGGGGGGNCGTTTCACTTAACGGTCTCAAAAGCGACCGATATCCAAAGCTGAAGGATTTTCAACTTTCACAGCGACTTAATCTTTCGCTCTGCGGGCCATTTTCCCGTACTGACACATTAATTCCATTGACAATACCGCACCGCGGTAGACAAATTATTATATATCAACGAGAATATGAAATATATCACGCTTGACGCCAACTCTCGTTATTGCAGTTAACGTTCGACACTTTCACCGTGGGTCGATTTTCATCGTACACGTCGGAAGGATGTCCGGACGGTTACATGACCATTCGGGAGAAAGGTCGCCCAGCGACCGGGGGTCAATGGTGCGGAAGCGCATGGGGCTACACCGTGTATTACAGCGAGACTCCTTCCATCAACTTAACTTTGTATTTACTTCGGCTAGCCGAACAGGTGAGCAAACGGATTTGCCTCTTTAGTTGGACAGATGGAGATGATTATTTGATGTGATATTTAATGAGAACAATTATATCATAATAATATAATACAATTCTATATATCATATCGTCGTGTAATTAAATTTGTACGAGTCGCAGGAGTCGTGTTTTTAATTTTAAAAATCTTGCATCTACTTCATCATTTAGTTTATTTCATGAAATTTTTATTATTAATTTTAAGTGTAATATTTAAAGCAATTCGAAGCTACATGTAAAAATGATCATGTGACAACAACTTTATGTACGAGTTACGCTAACTGTTAACAGGGTAGCGGCTACAATTTCGACTTCAAGCTGTCGTACAAGTTCCTGAGACGGAGCGAGGCGCACCTCAGATACGGGAACAGCAGTATGTCCACGTGGCGGGGGGAGCTGGTGAACGGGACGTACTGCGACCGTGTGCTCACAAAGTGCGACACGCGAGCCTGTCGACTTCAATCGCCGAATTACCCGGGCGTTTATCCCCGGAACGTCACTTGCTATTACCGCGTCGAGCAAAATCGGGCGCCACCCGGCCATCGGGCATTGCTCGCCGTGAGTCAACGGAACAGTCACAAAATACACATCAAAGACCAGATCGTCAAGTACGACGGCAGCCAAAGGATATTAAGGTATTTCATCGCACGTTTCAATCTCCAACTCTGAAATTCAAAGTATCAATATAAGAATCAGAGATTTAAAGTAATTCAAAGATCCAAACACTTTTTTGCATCAGTTCCTACTGAGTTGAATGGTTGAACAGAGTTGGAAATTTTTGAACGTTCGATTAATCGAATCGTGTCTCCAATTGTTAGGTTATGTAATAAATTTGATGAAATCAATGCACGTTATACAGTTGATTATTCTTTACTTAATCAGTCAAATAATTTCAAAACTTGTGGTATGTAATATTTCTATAATTCCACATACTGAAACATTAAGTATTTTGAACTTTCGATTAATCGAACCGTGTCTCCAATTGTTAGGTTATGTAATAAATTTGATGAAATCAATGCACGTTATGCAGTTGATTATTCTTTATTTAATGAGAATTGAAAATAATTTCAAAACTTGTTGTATGTAATATTTCTATAATTCCACATATTGAAACCTTAAATCTTTGAACGTTCGATTAATCGAACTGTGTCTCGAATTGCTAGGTTATGTAACAAGTTCGAAGATAAACTTAATCTGTGTTATATGGTTGATTATTCTTTACTTAATGAATCGAGTAACTTCAAAACTCCTTGCATATTCTTTCTATAATTCTACAATTCTTCGAGTTATATAATATTTCTATAGCTCTTTGAATTGTATAATTATTGCTTGTAAAGGAGACATGTTCCTTTCCATTGAAACGATTAACGTTCCAATATTAATAGTACAGTGAATATTTCAACAAACTTAAATCATAATGTAATCAGTCATAACTCCAATATCTCCACTAATAACAGATGACTCTTTGAATATTTAAAATATCTCCACTAATAATAGATGACTCTTTGAATATTTAAAATATCTTCAGTTTTCGTGTTATGCTTGAAACACATCTATAGCGTTCGTTTTCATCCCATACATTAATCACATGTCCCTTCGCTCAGTCTCAATGGATTATGTGTATTGTCCACTGGATTCTCTATGATACACACATACTCTTAATGTCCTCGAGGCGAGAGAATGATTATCACGCGACCTAATTTATTTTCCAACACACACAGAGTCTGGGATCAATGCAACGTGGTGCAAGATTACTTGACAGTGTACGACGGCGGCTCAACCTCCGACAAGGTGCTGGTTAGACTTTGTGGAGGTGACGCGGTGCCAGACATAGTTAGCAGTCATAACACGATGCTTTTGGAGTTTCACACGTCTCCGTACGACAATCCCTTTCATCCTGTTCCTTTGTCGTTCTTGCCCGGCTTCGAGCTCGAGGTTCAGGTAATAATTTCTCCAACGGATTTCCAACTGCAGTTTCGTCCCACCGCCTCGATCGTCGATGGTCGATTGCCCGCTGATCCGCCGTGATTGTTCAAAAAGGTGCTGTTCGTGGACGAGAAATCCCGGAGTTTCGTCAAGGAGAACAACAACTGCGACTTTTATATATCCAGCGACGAGAGCTCGTCCGGCGTCCTAGAGAATCCGAAACACTCACTGCCACCGAACACGACCTGCCGTTACCATTTCCAGGGGAAGCCGAACGAGATCGTTTGGCTGTCGTTCGTCAAGTACTACGCTGCCAGTGCCGATGCCGCGGCGAGTATCGACGTTGCCTCCGACTGCAACGCGAAGCTTCTCATCTGGGACGGTGATCGCGCGCTAGATAAATTAATTCCTACGCGTAAGGTGCGCGATTGATTTTCACAGAAAGAAAAAAACATTTGGCAATTTTCTCACTGGCGAAAAGAATGCTCTGCAATATCTTTTTGTCCAGATGTCTTCAATAATTTCATCGTCGTTTGTAGAATATCACTCTGCTGGGGCAGTTCTGCAAGGACGACACGCCGCGTCTCTGCGACCACAGTCTGCTGCGGAACGGAAGTCGCCACGCGAGGCCGTGCAGCCTCGCGGAGAGCTACGTCTCCACCGGCAGGGATCTCACTCTGGAGCACATACTGCGTCAAGGAAGTGCACTTTATCCGATAAGCTTTGTACTGCGTTACGAGTTCGTGCACGAGGCGGCCTCCTGCAACCACGTGTTCGGCTTCGCATCGGCTTCATCCACGTCTTCCACTTCATCCTCTTCGTCCTCTTCGTCGTCCTCTTCGTCGTCGTCGTCGTCGTCGTCGTCGTCGTCGTCATCATCGTCGTCGTCATCCTCCTCGTCCTCCTCCTCTTCATCCTCTTCGTCCTCTCTACTGCCATCGCCTGCCAAGGCAGGGAAATTCGCGTCGCCGAGAAGTGTATTCTTTTACGGTCGTGGTGGTGCGCAGAACGTTAGCTGTGTGTATCGTTTCGAGGCCGAGCCGGACCACAGGATAGAACTGTCCATAAGCAAGGCCTCGTTCGGAGATAAGGGATGTTCCTCGTACGTAGACCCGCTGGTCAATCGGTGGACTTGCGATCGACGAATCGGCGATTCTACGAAATTCGGCACGGCGGAGTTGGTCGTCGCCGAGTATCCATGGCAGGGAGTGGAATTGGTACGTCTTTTCTCTTCTTTTAAATTACCTTCGCAGGGGAGTGAAAATTTAACAAAAATTAAATAAAAAAAAAAAAAGAAGAAGAAGAAAATCGTGCCTGAAGAGGCGAGTTTTTTTTTCTGTTTCTGTTCAGGTCCGCGATTGCCTGTGCTCGAACGTGAGCGACCGTATCGTCCTGAGGACACTGACGTCGAACGTGATCGAGGTGCGGTTCACGGTGACGTTGATGAACGTCACGCAGGACTACAGGGACTTCTATTTCGAGGGGGAGTACCGTTTCGTCGCGCTAGGGGCGGAGACGAGCGAGCAGGGGTGCTCGACAAAGCTCGAGGAGCGACGATTGCGCGGGACCAGCGGCGAAATCTCCCTGAGAAGTCCACTGCCGCGGATGATACCTGGCGTCGCCGCCGTCGAGGAGATCCTGACCAATACGGAGGATCTGACCGCGACACAGTGCGTGAACGAACCGTGGCTGATAGAGCCCGAGGACGCGCGCATCAATTATTTGTACTTAAGGACGGCTGGCTACAGCATCACGTTGGACAACGTCGAGGAATGCACGACGCTGAACAGAATCGTCGTCTATTCAGCAGCGAACACGAAGGATCGTAGCGTGATATGCCCCGAGCATGGCGTCGACACTGCCCGAACCGTGGACTTTTTCTCCGGCGGTTGGAACTACAGTGTTATTAATACTACCGTGGCCATGATGCAGCATTCCAGGAGCTTCGTCGTCGAGTTCCTGCAGAGGGAGCCTGGATTTTACGCGGTCACGTGGATGGCCATTTCGAAAAGGTCCCCGAGTTCCAGCGTCGGGCCCAATATCTTCACTGTACTGCCGCACGAGGATTGCCCGTATCGGTAAGAACGATTTCTGCTTTATCATATTACGTTACAAACGAGCTCTTTCAATATTTACATTTCTACGCTGTCTGCTCACGTTTAAGCAAATTTTCAAGTAATGTATTTAAATATCATCGAGATTCCGTACACGGAGAATTAGCTGGTTAATTGAATGGACAGAAATTTTTATTTTGAAAATGGCCCTGAGCCCTGTCTCAGAACAGCAAAATTTTATTAACGTATTAGCACAAACAATGTAATAAAAATTGACAATGATGCACAATCTACTTTTCTAAAGTAGATAATTTACCTAACGAAGAGAATCTTGTTTTCATGTCTGTGTTTGAAAATTGGAAAAAAGTTACT
>NIPQ01091870.1:4632-21346 GCA_002806875.1 Lepidotrigona ventralis hoosana
CCTCTCTCAATGTACAAATTATCACCAGTTTGAAAATTTGGATAACTTTATGAGGAGGAAAACATTTCGAAATGAATGTGAAATAGATCTCCATGAACTTTATTGATCGCCGGACTGCATAATTATTTTGTAGATGACATAAATGAATTAATGAAACGTTGAAAAAATGTTATATATATATATATATTGATAATATATTGATAATTATTTAAATTCAAATTTGAAATCCAAATTTTCCGAACAACCTAACACAAGTTATCAGTTTTCTTATCATTGTATTAAAAGAGTTTTTATTTTCACTGATTAATCCTTGCTTCGCCGTTTCTCACTAAAATGGCCAAAAATCTAACAATTCAATTTTTCAAAAGCGTACGACAGCTTGAAAATGCATACTGTGATAAGTTATTCTCTTTGAGCCTCTAACAAGCAAACTAATAATTATTTTAAGCATCTCAGATTATCTGCACGATATCCCAGCTACGGATTAAACACCCAAAGGGTGAAGTTACGATCTTAATTAAGGCAATCGATTATACTCTTTGAGCCTCTAACAAGCAAACTAATAATTATTTTAAGCATCTCAGATTATCTGCACGATATCCCAGCTACGGATTAAACACCCAAAGGGTGAAGTTACGATCTTAATTAAGGCAATCGATTATCACAACGCTCGGCACGCGGTTCTGTTTGCTTCGATAAATAAATAAGATAAGCAAGTAATTAATTATTCGATCGAACAAAACGAAGGTGTATCATTTGCTCTTGTTTAACCTCTGGACTATAATAAACGTCATTATAGTAAATAATATTTTTTGCGCGTGGAATTACGAAATTTTCTTTTATTTTTGTTTTTTTTTCTTCTTCTTCTTTAGAACTCCGATCAAACTGATCAAACAAATTTCTCATTTGCACCGGGCAAAATAGAAACAAGAAGAACGTGGTACATTTAACGCGTTGAAGATAGTCTCGAGAAAGCAACGTTGCATCGTCGACGATAACTCATGCAATATGGAATTGCTCGAAACCACGTACGCAGCCAGAGAGAATGGAACGCCTCTCGAATAATATCCTCGCATCTTGACAAACGCGCGCCTTGTCCAATCTTCGAATCGCTTCGAATCGCAACACTAACCGATTTCATATAAGATGATATTTTATGAGAGCGCACAAACCAACCCTAATCACATTGAAAATTCTTCACACTGTACCAAGAGCATGTCTCACAATCAGTGATTTAATCTCCTAACGTCACTCGAAATCCCTCATTTCTTTTTTTTTTTTAATCATCCAGTAATCCTATGTATCGTGATTACAATCCTTTGACACAATAGAACTTTCGATGTATTGTCTCTTTACAATAGAAGAATAGTAAACGACGCAACGTTTCTTTATAAAATCATTGATAAAACTACCGTCTCCAAAGGATTTTCACCCTCTTGATAATTTTTTTACCATTTAGAATTACTTAGAACGCGTGAAAATTCTTGCTTTATCTGAAACGAAACTTGGCAAGACGCAAGCACATATTCTTCTTCTTCAATAGGATTATTTTCCATTTTTGTAAAAACAAGTGTGTGTCAAAATTATGTTGCATGTTAGGAGATCGATGTATTGGTGAATGTACTTTCTTTTCAGACCAGAAATTTAACTTTGAACTTCGGTTCTCTTACTACTTTCAAGAACAACTTGCTAATCCAGTTTCATATTTATTACATAGTTTATTACGTAATTTCCTAGCTATTTTTCCTACCAACTTCCATTCTGCTCGCTTCGAAAATTTAACAAAAGCGAATGAGACGAAATTAAACGAACACGATCGCGTGGATACAGTAATTCTGCTTGGGAATCAGGATCGTACAGAGTCGAATCGATCGGACACTGGACACAATCGGCTCTCGATCGCTGTCATCACGCCAGCGCCTCGGCTCGTAAATCTCTAGCGCTGTGGCGAGAGCGGAGAAAAATCATGGCGTGCAAAGGGAAGGACGTGCGTGAGGCTAGTGAATTTTGTATGGGCGTGTCAGGGCCGTAAACCTTTAAAATACGATGTTCCCGCGGTGGACACGTTAATTGCTACGTAGAATCGTCCGGATGAAAGCGGCCGTTGATAAATTGCGTTGTTAAGCCATCGTGTACCGGGGGTACAAGCGTTATCCACGCGATACCGTGTTCGTGTCTATGATCGCGCGTGTGTTGCTCACCTGGCCTGATCTTTCGGCTCTGATAAATCGCCCGCCGAAGAAACCAAAGGGGTCCACCATCGACGACCTCGAGGAGTCGCCTCGCTCAGCCTCCCCCCGACCAACGAATACGCGTTTCCACTCGCCCCTCTTCACTTGCTATTCGCGTGTTATACTCTCTGCTTTGCACGTTCAGCGAGAAAGATCTGGAAACAACGAATTTTTTTCTTCTTTTATATAATGCAGAAATCAAGATTCCAATTTGCCTGTAATTTGTGTTTGACAAATATTCACATTTACTTTGGAGAATCAAAGATTATAAAAAATACGGTTCTTTAAATTCGTTGTTGAAGAAACACCAATTTCATCAATTCGCACAAAAACTGTATCCTCAGTAATTTCCGAGATAAAAATATGTTCCAGACTTTCAATTTTGAGAGTAATTTTCATCCCCCTTTAACATCGACGATGAAAAAAAGATACGTGTTAAACATTTCTTCGGGAAACTATTTTATGCCAAACTTCATCGAAATCGATGACTGATACTTTGATATTTCCCTTAGAGCAGGGATGACCAACCATGGTGCATTTCATGATTTCTGGTGGCGCACAGAACAAGTTTTAATAACAAGAGAATAATGTAACATATAAAAACATTGAAATTAACTCAACTATTTTAGTCAATATATTGTCACGACTAATTTCGAGACTGTTTCAAGTGATGTTGACTTGATAAATGTTTAAAATATCTTACACAAAAATATATGTGCCTTATTTGGAAGTACCTATAGACGCGAAGAAGCTTTCTCCTCCATGAAATTAATTAAGAATAAGCACCGATTGTGAATGATGAAAATTTCGATGATTCTCGCTATAGCAGTTAACCGGGACATAAATAATTTAATCAAACAGTCTCTTATAAATCCCATTAAAAGGTAAGTTATTTTGTCTTTTTTTCTAATGTCCTTCTTATATATACTTGCTATTTATACAACACTTTGCTTTTGTTGGTAAAATAATTTAGTGTCTCGCTTGAGAAAAAACGGCACGTAGGATACAAAAGTTTGGCAAAACTTAGAGTTAGAGTTAAACCGAGCAGAGTTTTGCTCGAGCAACAGCGCGAATCGACCTAGGAGGGGGATTCCTACGGGAACAGCTCCCTTGACTCGTCCCGATGCGCCGTGCTCGAGAGCATGGCCGACGGATAGGCATGCGTTGAATGCATAACATTTTTATCTGATCGAAAGGAGCGTGCAGACGGCGAAATGCGAACGCCCGAAACCTGGAAGTAAAAAAGGATTCAAGGACGCGGAGGATGCGACGCGGTATTCACGAATTCGAGTGTAGCTCGTTGATTGCCGAGACACTTTGTTCGGATAATGCACTTTGTGCGAGTAACGTGACCGTTTCGTTTCGTATGCATTATCGGGAATATATTATATTAAGCCGCTTGAGAACTTGAACCAGAAAATTTTGATAACAATTTCATTTGATACATAAATCTAATAAAACGTATCGAAGCACCGTGTGATTGGTTGCGAAAAGATATAGCACCGATGATCCAATTTGAACTAATTTCTTGATTTAGAGCATGTTCAAAAGATTTGTCAAAAATTCGAGAACAATTTCAACATTATAACAATTGATATATACATAAATCTAATAAAACCGAATTGAAACGCCGTGTGGTTAAAATATTTTTAAAATAGCATCAATGATCCAATTTCTAAACTAGTTTTTTTTTAATTTAAATCACGTTCAGTGAAAGAGTCAAAGTTTGACAACAATTTCAGCATCACAAAATTTTCATAAAAGCAATCAGGATGGTTAGGTCCGACCTAAACTGGTTTCTTAATTTAGATCATGTTGAGTGGAAGAGTCAAAATTTGGAAACAACTCAACATTATAATAATTGATATATAAAGCTAATAAAACAGATCGAAAGACTGTGTGGTTGGTTTATAGAAAGTATTTTCGAAATGATCTGATCTAAACTGGATCTCAGGTATCTTAAAGTAAATCATTATTCCACTATTTTCCATTACAATAATATTGTATTGTTGATGGAATTCAAAGTACATTAGAAAAAAAACAGTAAAACAAAGACAAGAAATGACTATACTTCATATGCTCGATGTACGAAAAGAAACAGAAGAAATTGAGTCTCATATGTTCTTTTTATCTTCTTTATCTGTGAATTCTGTCCGTGCATTTTATTTAATCATGGAGTGGTATTTATTATTTTAGTAAAAACTGTGTATTTTATCCTATTTATTACAGAGAAATCAATTTTTTGTCAGTAGCTCATTTTCATAACGCCATAAACTCGAGTTCCAAGAGTGTTCTTCGTTCAGAATTGTGTATTTCTTAACGAGACGAGTCTCACATTGAGCAACTTTGATCTACAAGAATTTTCACCCGTTTCGTAGATAAACGTTGTGCAAAATATGTTGCAAGTTTGCAACAGGATTAATCTCTTGCACGATCAATGATGCAACTAACGATCTTACAGTTTCCTCTTTCTCTTCGTGACCGATAAGGTTCTTCCTTCTAATCGCTAACCACGTTCTAATATTGCGTATCTAAGCAATAAAGTCGCATTATCAATTACAGTCTATTAGAGTTTTCATTCTCGCGAAATTCAATTTCATTTCGCGCGAAATGAATTTATTTCCCTCGTCCCGCCATCTCTAATTAACTTCCATTATCCATCCGCCGCTGATAATTGATAATCAAAAGCACAACAGCCTGCAATTAAATCGCCTGTAATTCTCGTTTTTCTGTCGATTTCTATCTTCCTGATCGCGGTGAAATGGAATGATCGACCACGTTCGACCGTGCACGAAGGAAACGTCATCGGCACACAATCGCGTTTATTGCTCTCGGTTTCTCCTTCAATGGTTCGCGAACGCGCAATCGACCCCGTCAGTGGTTTACATGGTACGCCGGCCTTTTCCGGAACATTTCTCGCCGGCGGGAATTCCGCAACGCGCGGTAAAATTCAAAGCGTCACGCTTCGCCGAGAAAAGTCGGAACGAGGAATTTTCAGTGGGAATCGGCGACGACTTTCACTCGTGTTGGCACCGTGTATCTCTGCAAAAAATCTAGCACTGAACACGCGAGTTAACCTTTTTGTCTTCGGCAAAACTTTTTTTGCATCAGCAATTCAATCACGAAGCTTCAAGTAAAATGATATAGAGCAGATCTCTTTTAAATTTAAAGCAATCATCAACGTGTATTGCAGATTTTCTACAACAAGTGTAACAAGTTTCAATTGCTCGAAAAATAATATGCTTCATCATTTTTTAAACTTTCGTTTAGAAGCGATGAGAAGTCTAGTTTACACGAGTTATTTTGTATTATTGAGTTGATCAGAAATTTCTTCTTCTGAAATTCTTTTGTTCTTCTTATGTCGTTGTTATAGCTTTCACTCGAAGCTTCTGTTCAGATATTGTACTATTATACATCGCATCACACAACACCAGATGTATACGTTCATTATAATTATGTATCAGCAAATTATAAAAAGAGGAAGCTGAACAAAGCCTAAAGAGACAGTCGAGTGCAAAAGGTTAACCTCTTAGCTGTGTACCTACAATACAGAGTATGTGCAGTTGCTGTAAAATTCAATTAAATTGCAAGGAAATGACACCAGTTTCTCTTTTTTTTTTGAAACTCAAATTTTTTTTTGAAACTCAATTTTATTGTTTACCTTGATTAATATTAATTAATATTAATAGTAGGAAAATATTAGAAATGATGTAAAAGAGAACTAGTCAGGTCCAGTCTCTGAAAGATATTTCAAAATGTCTAGAATTTACAAGTATGTTTTATTTTCTACAAAAAGATTTAATTCAAGTAATAAATTCTAACTACTTTTCTCGCACGACGATTATACTCTTAAATTCAATTATTACGATACCAAATTATAGATTTCATTGTCACTTTGAGACTATAATTTTGAAAATAGTAGTTGTAAAAATATTACTTCAATTATCTTCAGTTTGTATTTTCCAATTATTCAAATTAATTGATTGTATGATAAAAACTATTGAAAGAATTCCACAAGAATTTCAACTAGATTAACACAAGCTATGTAGATTTTGCTTAATCTATATTCACCTACGTTTGCCAAGAGAACAAATGCAATAAAAACGTACGGTTCTAGTTACATTTACGGAAGAAAAGAACGAGCATGTGAGATTGGTCGGCGACGGTGGAAACCGTGACAAAGTGGCCGAGGTTAATAAATACGGTGAACCGGTCACGCGGAGAGGACCGGTTAGGGGCTTCACCAATCTCTTTCGCCAGCGAAATTCCACCATAATAGGGGGATGACCTACGTTGGCTCGATGACGTAACAACTTCCTAGACTTTTTAATAGAAACGCGAAACTATGCGAGCCGCCGTTTGATACCACGCATTATGCCAACACCTGCAACCTTGCCCTTACTCGTGTGCTCGTGTGCTCCATCACTGACAGCCAACACATTGTAGACGTTTTCTCTCATTCAACGCGACGATGTGGAAGAACTTCGTGGCAGGGAAGATAAACGACTTATCAGGTTTGTTATTTCACAACTCTGCTAGCAGCTTCGATTGTATTCCCGCGGCCTCTGTATTTAAGTCTGCTCGAATGTGTGTATGCCAAAACTACACTGGCAGTCAAACTTTATCGTCACAGGAGCTACGTCAAAATAAAAAAACGAACGTGTGCTGACGAACGGTCTTCAGGACTGTCCTAAAGAATTCAATATAAAGATGATGAAGATGTAAAGTATTGCTTGATTTTACTTTAAAAGTTACTAACTGCAAGAAGATAAGAGATTGTCGTTATCAGATCCAGAAATTAATCAAGAATGTTACGTGCAGTTTAATATCATTCAAAAATTCAGAATTCAGGAATTAAACGCGGGATAAAAGATTTGAACGCTAGAAATTAAATGTGTAAAAAGTATTTTTTTGTCTCCTTTTTTAATTTTTTTGTTTTGTTTTTATAATAACTGGTGTTTAATAAAGTGAATGTTCATTTGCTGTATGTAAGATGATGAAAAGAAATAATAACAAATGAATCAGGAAATACTGATTTCAATCTTGTAATACTTTTCTGAAAGAATTAAGCGAAAGAACTCAGAAATTCCTGGACGTGTTTCATTTCACTAGCATTTTGTATTTTCTAATGCAATTTGTTTGTATTATTTATCGTCATCGAAGAATATACTATAATTTTACGAAATTCTCGCTAAGAGAAAAAGAGTTCAGAACATTTAAATCGGTCGCTTTAAACGAATCTAAAAATTTGGAAATATCTTTTCCAAGCAAATTTGAAAATTCTTTTTATCAATCTATATTATCTATCAGTAGAAACTCTTTGCTTTTTAAAATTTTCAAATGCACATGTAGTATATAATACAATTAATTAGTATTCATAATATATTACATTAATTGTTTGTTGCATAAAGTATTATTTCATCTTTCCAATTTTAAAAGTGTAGTATAATACTTATCCCAAGACTTTACATGTATATACCTATATGTATGTGTACGAGAGAAAATAAACGAAATTTCATTTAATAATTGTTCAGAAAGCGACTTCGATGATTTTCAAATACACCGTAGAAATCGAAATTTTAAGTAACTTTTTTCCTACATCTACATGTAACCATCGGAATCTTTTAGTTTCTAGAAATAAATTCGTACCAAACTTTCGTTGTCACTACAGTGAAACCCGTCTAAAATTATGCGTTTCATTTCACGCGTTTAAATGCTTTTTAAATTACAAAAAAAAAAAAAAAAAAAAAAAAAAAAAAAAAAAAAAAAAAAAAAAAAAAAAAAAAAAAAAAAAAAAAAAAAAAAAAAAAAAAAAAAAAAAATTTGAACGCCTCTTCTCATGAGAAATTTTTGNCGCGTGTCATTCCTTTATTTGTTTAACAGCACTACAAAATTGAACTCTACGAAAAAATTATTTGCGTGCACACGTGTGCCCATCGAGAAACGATTTACGATTTTTCCCGATTAGATCCACGGAACGGGATGCCTCTCGAACGAGATCTATCTCTCAGATCTCGGTAGTTGCTTTCGCGAATGAAAAATAGAAGAAGACAGACTTTTCTCAGGCAGAGATAAAACACACTTTCCAGCGATTTCTTTCCGAGCGAGCGAAGGACGACCAAGTTCGTCTAGAGCGCCATTTGTGCTTATTGGAGAAGATCGAGAAGGCGAGATGGACGATCGGTGATGTCAGGTATGATTATATGTATGTACGGGCGAGCAGAGTTAATGAAGGTGTTATCGGAGATTCGTGAGTGATACGTCGATTGGAATTTACGAAAGGAATTCTGTTGTAACTCCTCGATACCGATCTGATCTGATCGGTAGGAACGATCGAGTCTGTCAGACGTGCGTCTTGCTCTTTTCTCTATCTCTCTCTTTTTCTTTTAACAATCTTCTTTCTCAGGGATTACGATTCGCGATCGGCGGTCGCGTTTTTCCAAATCCTACGAGAGATATTCCCAGCGTGTTATATACGGTTGATTGTTAACTAAATAGATCACTTTCCTAATGCCATACGTTCCCAGGATTCATTTGCAATATCCTCTCGATCGTTATCACCCATGCGAAGAAACGTTTGATAAAATTGAAAACAGATACGTACTGTTCTATAGTTGGATAGTGTTGGAAACGTTGCAAAACTACGTTTTCGTTCTCACGAAGATTTACGATTTTTCAACTTGAATCGCGAGCTGAGTGATTTTTATTATCTCTGAATTTTTACGGTTGAAAAGCGCAAAAATGTGTATAATCTTGAATTCATGTGCACATTTTTTTATGTAATTCTTTCTTTATACTTACTTTATTAAATAGTGTCAAACTAAATATCGATAAATATTATTATTATAACGCGAAAATGAACAAAATACATGAAATATATTAATCGTCATAACATTTTGAAAAATAAATTTTTTAAATCGCGTATGGACCCATCCAAATTATTATATTATTACAAATACCTCATTTTCTAGAAATTTCATAAAATCACAGAGTCTAGCTGGAAGACAAAACTATCGCAAATTTTTAGAATTTCCCTCCATTGTTCAATGTTAAGAAATTAATAAAAATAATACAGACTAAATTGATTGAAAAGTATAACGTTCTTTAATGAATTAATAAATAAAAGTATTTCTCTCTAAATATTTCTTTCCCACTAGGTTAAAAATCTCCTTATAATACACGCATCATGATGCAAGATGATGAACGTTATTCACTTTGCAGAGAAAAATATCGAATAAATACCAGTTTATACGATTCGAATAATTAATATTTTAATTAACATCTCAATATTCATTCGGGATATTTTATAATTGGCAATTATCCAAAAAAAAAGACTGTGACATCGTAATAAATCTGCGGATTGTTACATTTCTTTGGATTTCTGTTTCCAACGATTGATTTTGCTTTGAAAGATACGGTTTAAATTCATTCGTGCACGAACGATACTAAATTACACAACGCTTACGCGTCTCAGGCTTGAACGTAGAAATACTTGTAGAATAACCATAAATCATCGTTGACAATATTCTACGTTAGTGGAGTTTTTCAGTGACGTCTACCCACTATGTTCACAAATGATCTAGTAGAATGGATTTAATACGCGGCGCGTTGCTGCAAACTGGATCCAGAAATTGCCATACTGTTGGTGAGTTTATGACACAACGCGTTAAAGAACAAAGAGGTTGGAAACGCAGAACGTAGTCCATAGAAACGCGGAAGCATAACCAGGCGATAATATATGGTCGTTGGTATCTGTTGATCAGATAATTTTAAAACGTACTCTCTCAAAAATTATCAGCAACGTTCTGCTGATAATTATATCGCACAATTTTCGAACATTTGCGAGAAATCGAAAAATGCAAAAGTATTCATTATAATATAATACGCATTGTAGATAAAACAAATTTTTATTAAAGGTGCATTTTTTTTTTTTAATTATGTTCATGGAAATTTAAAAAACTTATAAAAATCTGTGGTCAACTATTGACAGATAAGGAATTTTGAATTATCGTATGTCGTTATATCGTTATATTGTATTTTATAGATATTATATTATATTCGAGTACACAGATCTACAAACTGATATTAGTCTATTATAATGCACTTTAGTTAGATATCTAAACTAGAAAATACTTCGGCTATTTGATCGCCCACGCACGACAAATGTAAAAGAATGGAATATAAATTCCTCGGGTTTACGGCGTTCAAAATGGCTATCAAAACGTCAGATCGCGATTATAATTACTCACGACTGCTATTTATTAAGCATTTAACGACTCTTTTGAATATCACACAATCACTTCCAACCCTTTCCTATTCGAAATTATCAATTAACTGTCCTGCTCCGTTAGAAACTACTACCAATTTAGAAACTACTAGTTTATTCTAATCTATTCTTTATTGACATTTATATTATCTAGAACACATTAGAAAAATATCGACATTCCTATCACTATCTATTTTATGCTTTATGTAATCCTGCAGACAGAATTATAAAACTGGTTACCACATAAGCGAATAAATGAGAATTCTTTTCAAAAGGAGTTTATTTAATTTCTTTAAATATAAATTCACGTAATATTATGTATTTTGTTGAATTTTCTTTTCTTTTCCGTTTTCTAATATCTTTGCATTTTGTGTATCTTTTTCTTTATATTTTAACACATTAATACTTTATAAATAAATTTTATCGACTAAAGAATCCTCGTCGGATAGAAATTAAAATATGCAACTAAAACTCTCAGGCCAAAATACCTGCGTCAAGTTCGCGTGATAACAATAAATAACAACGATAATTATTCGATAAAAAAAAAAATGAACATCGCCACGTCGTGTTTGCACTTGGAAGAAAAACCAGAGATCCCCGAGCTTGTTATCAATTAACAATCAATGTCTCACGGGTGGAAAGAAATTCCAAGAATAATTTATACTTGGTTATTACTACAGAATCTTTCGTCGAGCCCGGGCTAGCTGGTAATTACATCTCGGTTAACAAGCGATAAACACGATTATTACTAATCAAGAGAAGCTTCCTCGTAGCAAAGTTTAACTGTCCGGCTCAGCCGCCGACAATTACCAGCAGATCAGAACCGCGGAAGGCCACACTTAGGCGATTGGTCTCGGATCCGTCGATCGACCCGTTGGATAAACGCTTTCTGCCCCGTGGGGCCCCGTAAAAACGCCGTTGCACCGTTAAAGGGGGCTACAGGGACGCGTGTTAAATCGGTGTGGGACACCGAGCGCAACGTCGCTAACGACCCGATAAAAGCCCCGTTGATGAAGACCGTAACGTCGATCGAACGTAATCAAGTATAATTGAACCTGGCCAGGTAACTGTTCGATCGTCTCTTAACTCACGAATCCGCGTGTGGCGAACAACGGGCCAGGCGTATCATCGTTTGGACGTCGCTAGATTCTTCCCGAATTTTTATCAATTTAAATTCGCGTCTTCGTNGATACTATATTTAATCGTATTACATTTCCTATAAAATGAAAAATTATTCTGTCGGAAAATAGGACTGAAAAATTGTTAATATCAAGGCACTGAATATTTATTCTAAATAACGTCATACTATTTTCAGTCACGAAAAAAGTGATTAGACAGCGAATTTTTATGTAAATTCATATGTCCAAGAATATAATTAAAAAAAATAGAATATTCCTTCACCTATTACACATTATAAAAAATACATTTTGAATATTTTATATTTTTTTTCATATTATCTACATACATTACACGTTCTATGTAATTTTGCATTTTCAAAATTCATAAAAATCCGCAGTTCAAAAATGACAATACTACGTATGTTATAAAACAGAATAAAAATTTTTGATAAAGACTCATGAAATCACGTAAAAGACAGAGCAAAGAACACCAATCTCTGTTTTTTTTTTTATAATTTCAACTGCCAGTATTAATTTTTTAACCAGAAATTGTTGCGTTACCCAATTTTCATTTATGACCATAAGACGATATTCGTCTCGGTCAGTTCTAAACCAGAACAAAACGCGAAAGAAAGCTTCACGACCGCAACTGGCAAACCGCAAACGGCAAGAATTCCACCCGAGACCGCAAATGATCTGAACCACAGAGAAAGTACAGAATAGACCTGAGACATTCGATATTTTTCTCGTGTCTCGCGATTTGGGAAATCACCTTAGATATGATGTGAAAAGTATCATCTATGATGAAAGAATTCTTTTAAGAATTCGCAATAGCTACAAATTTAATTACAAGTTAATTCAAGTATATAAATAAAACGAGGCGATTAAGTAAAATATCTAAGAAAACGATAGCGATATTTCATAATTCATAACGCTAAAGCAAATATGATAATAATAATTTCATCGCAACTCCGATTCAAATCGAATCAATATACGCTCGCAACTCTAATTCAAACTGATATTAATTAGTTGCGACTAATTAATAAAAAACCGCGATTTGCCCAAGATGATGGTGAGCCAAAATATAATATTGGTCAAGAAACAAACTACAATTACTATTACTACTACGAGCATAACGACAAAATAATAACAAGAATAACATTTATTCTGGATTCTCAATATTAACTTTCTCAATATTATTTAAAAATATTCTCAATATTATACATGTATTAATTATTAATACATTATTATTAGCATTCAGCAATCGATGTGCTGAATTAAAAATAAAACACATAGAAAAGAAATATTACTATTCACAGGTATAAGATACATGGTCGCTATACTCGTAAATTTTATATACAATCAGTCGCTTGTGTTAATTTGTCCTATAACATGATTAAGTAACTTGAGGAACAAAATTGCATACGACTCACCATTAAATGCGAAAAACATTGTCACTGATGCTGAAATAGTTCAGAAGTCGTCATAATGAAGGTTGTCATCAAGGAAGAAACGTTGAAGTGGAAATGGAGATTGCAAGGAATCTTTAACAAAAAAAATTCCATAATTAAAAACTTATAATTCTCGAAGGACGTTGGAATAGTTTTATTTTATAATTTCATGTTGAAACTTTGAATATAAGAAAACAGAATTGATTGAATTACAGCTGTGAGCAAACTTACACTCTTAGCTTCTGAAGATAATTGTTGAATCTTTTCCAGAAAGAAAGAAGAAATGGTAGTTATGAAGAACCTTTAACAAAATGTGGGATATTATTTGTTAGTTACTTAAAAAGTTTAAGAAAATGAAAAAAAGAAACTCTATGAAACTTGGAACTTCAAACGTAATAAAAATTAAAATTCTAAAATTATTATAATTACTATAAGAATTGAGACTCTAATATAACAATATGAAATGCAGAAATTGTTAGATATTTTCAAATCCAGATTTAAGATTCTACAAGATGGCGCTAGTATAAAATAATCACTATGAAACTATTTTTTGTTACAATAAATGAAGAATTATCAGAACTCCACGAACTTCAAATTGCTTGACAGTTATTATAGCATTTATAATTTGAAGTGCTATTCCTTCCGGCCATTAACCTGTACGTAAAAGAATCGAATTTAAGACAGATGCACGCAATTAAAATCAATTATTTAAAAATAAAATAAATTAATAATCGAAAAGCTATTGATGATATAATTCTAAACTAAATACGCGAGCAAAGAAGTAGGAACAAAGAGAAGAAGCTAATTATAATAGTATTGATTAAATTAATAAATAAACGTACATATTAAAAAAACGAATCTAATAGTAATATAAGAAGGCAACAGAATAGCAGAATGAAAGAAAACGCAGTTATACAGAGAACAAGTTACGCAAAACGTACTAATACGTCCTAACGATACGAGTATGAACGATCGAATAACACCTCGCGTAACAATTTTGTCTTATACATATCGTAATGGTGGGGATATTTAACCCAACATCGAGTCGAGTGTGGAATTCTTAGAAATGCCTATTACTGTTTTCAGCATGTTGTGTACAATACAAAGGAAATAAATACGTTTAAGAGAGACTGATATATTGGAGAAGAATTAATTCAATTTAAATAATATATTCTTCACTATCTCTACAATTTCTTTTTACACTTTCATTTCCATATTTCCGTTTAAAGCTAATGAATCTATCTATTTGCAGAAAATGGAAATTTACGAGCTCACTACACGAAAACTACGATCAGAGCCGGAGAAATTCTACGGTTAATAGCTGTATTTCAAGACACGAGGAAATGTAGTACAGTTTCCTTCGGAATTTCCGGCAGTTCTTCCGAAAAGGACCAGTACGCTCAATGTTTAGATCCGCATGGTCGAGAAGTATTTGCCCCATTATCTGCAAGAGGTGAATTTTATGCAATCTGCCAGAATGGAAGCATCGATACCGGAAGCGATGCAGTGCTGTACAAAGTACATCATCTTGCGAAAAGACCATTGCCTCTCAGGGTAAACTAATTTCCTTCTTCTTTTTTCATTCCTTTATCTTATGATCTCACTAATCACTCCATCGTTTACTTTACTCTGATTACTCCTATTTAGTACTATAAGACACATTTGAATATTTACAAAATTCTAAAGAAACAAAGCTTGAAGCAAATAAATGATCAATTAGCGTGAGAAATACAAATAACAATGTTAATATTAATATAAAGAGCAGTGAATTAATAATAATCGTATCGGGTTTGATTTATCATCGCTACTTGAATTATATATTTAAAGTTTCTGCTCGTTTTCAGGTTCGTCTAATAGCCGGTCCGCTACCTGTACCATTGCCAAGAGAATACGGTGGTTTAATGCAACTGGAAAGCTCGACTCGAGGACCAATTGTTTTAGGCTGCATCGTGCCAGAAAGACCAGTCCACAATCCTGAAATGCTTGAATTAGTTGTAACCGGAAATGGGGCTCCAAGAGTAAGAAGAGCTCGATTAGGTTATCCGTCAGAAGCTAGACTTTTGGCATCGCCGAAAATGCAACGATTACTATCTGCCTGCAGGTGAACAACATTATACACACATTATTTTTTCATATTTCTCACAAATCAATGTTGCAAGAAATGCTCAAGAGATTGAGCGTAATGACGAGTATTTCATCAAGTTAGTTAGTTTCGTCGAGAAACATATCAGTGAAGAATATAAACATATTCTGACAATATCGTGATAAAATTATGCTTGCGCAATTTAACCTTAATCGTTGGTTTATTAAATTTATTTAATTGACTCAAGTGCAAAGATAATTCTTAACGATAGTTGATAATGATAATAATTAATGATCGTATATTACATCTGCTATTTCTTAATTTTAATACTAATCTACTTCTTATTCGCAGTAGATTGCTAAATCAAATAAGGATCGATTTCGTGTATATATGTATATACGTATTTCAATAGGAAAAAGTACGTTATATATGATCAGCGATAGAAAATAATATGCCGTATCGCGGATGCAAAAAACATGCAAAACATTTGCAAATTGTATATTCTAATGTGGCCTAACCTGTTCTTCCACTTCAGCCGGGCTGTCGGGGATCGCGCAACGGAACCAAGGGTGGCACCTCTGAAACTGCACCCAGTCGGTGAAAATCTCAAAGAGATGCACTTGAAGAAAATCAAGCCGAGGCCGGAAACGAAGCCGATTCTACAAAGCTTGAAAAACGGGCTGGAGCAACTGAAGAAGAGCACCGTCAGGGAGAAGAGTCAGACTAGACAGAATTGTCGGAACGGGTTTCTAGAACGAATTTCGAAATTCGCCCAGGGTAGCCGTGGCAGAAATCCTGCAAAGAAATCGGCCTCGTTCACGTTTGCAGTGAAACCAGAGATCGCTATGAGATGTCAAGAGCGTTACTCAAGCCTGGAGCCAGAAACTACCTCTCATCCGAGTCACTCGAACTCTTCCAAGCAACTTGTACAAAGATCAGCGTCCACCAGTGTTTTAGAAATGCCGGCAAATGTTGAATTGCAGCCCGACTACTCCCATGTTAGAGACAGTCTCACGCCAGTGCCATCCCTTCCCAAATTAACAACCAGGACCAAAGCTGATGACATTTACGCGGAGATTTGTGAAAACGCGGCGGCACAAGTCCAAAAGTGTCCCGGAAGTCACGTGATGGCCAGGATCAAAATCGTTGTAAAAGGCCGCGATTCGCCCGCAGCGCTGCCAAGCAAGATTATCGATGAAAGTCGATACGTAAACTCGATGGTAACGAACGATCAAATTGACTCGATTATCAGCACAGAAGATGAAGTTATCTACAACACGATATTTTAAAAATAAAGAATCTTATTGCGATAAGTTAACCGGCTGTGTTTGATAATCGAGTTTGACTCGTTGATTATTTTTGTCAATGTACCATTAGAAATTGAATCTGTATCATATTATATAAAAAGCACCACGAAACGATATGTAATATTTTAGGGATCGTAATAATTGCATGTACATATGTTTGCCATACGTACTAACAATAGTAA
This sequence comes from Lepidotrigona ventralis hoosana, assembly GCA_002806875.1. Classification (NCBI taxonomy): domain Eukaryota; kingdom Metazoa; phylum Arthropoda; class Insecta; order Hymenoptera; family Apidae; genus Lepidotrigona; species Lepidotrigona ventralis. Next base: position 21,271 of record NIPQ01091870.1, read on the forward strand.
TGAAAATGAATAAAATTTTAAGAAAAAGAGACGACTTTTTTTCTTAAAAAAAAGAAAAATCCAATCTTTCTTAAAA
>NIPQ01091878.1:0-19456 GCA_002806875.1 Lepidotrigona ventralis hoosana
CTCTTGAATATCTCGTACTCGTTCGCTGCCCATATTTGCTCGAACAAGTTCTGAAATAGGTACACAAAGTAAATACACGTTATTTTTTTTGGGGGGGGGGAAGGTTCTTCTGTCTGAAAGTTTCTTTGACTCGCCTGCTGGAATTGTATGGGCATTTTTGTGCACTTGTTCACGGTACAAGCGTACTCGAATTGCTCCGGAGTAATCACCATGTCTTCCATGAAGCAACCAAGCAACAAATCCACGAGATTTTTATACTCTTGATACACCTTTTGATACTCGTCGTTCTCCTCGATGTCCGCTTCGAATACTATAAAAAAGAAAAGAAAGAATACCTTAACGGGAGGATCGATCTCAAAGAAGAAGAAAGATAAAGATCGCAGACGATATAGAACGGCGTATTGCGCAAATATGTAGTTCTACTTACTGAGCGACTTCTCTTCAATGAAAGTGATCAGAGGCGCGGACCAAATTGGACCCTGAAGAAAACCGATTAGGGAATCGAAGACCCAAGCGCTGTCGTCCTTGTCGTTCATCTCTGGCGCGTTATAGAGAAAGTTTCTCGTCCGCTAGAAGACTATTCCCTTCAAAGGGACAAAGTTACGCGACAAGCTATTACTAGCTATTACTAGTGTTCTCCTTTTAAGCGTAGTCATAGTTACCACATGGCAAAACACTTTGTTACTTTAGACCTGCGCGAATGAGCCGTGAAAAGCGATGTCCGAAGCGAAGCTGAATGACAGAAATCCTCCTCGTTTGGATTTTCTCTCTCTTAAAGGACAATTTTTATAGAACAGGCATGCAATAATTGCTATAATTGCAAAATGTCCCTGATGAACACGATTCTGATATATTTCATTTATCCACTAATGTAAGACTCTTCTCGTTTGTTCTGTAAAACAACTGATTTATGTTAGAATATTATTTAAGTAATAAAATGAAAGGAGACAGAGAGAGTGTACCACTTCTTGTGCAAGTTCCTAAGATAAAGTAGAACAACAATGTTCTGTTCAACAATTACATATCATTTATTCGTTAAGAATGAGAGAACACGCTGGTATATATATATATATATATATATAAAACATTATATATGTATATGTATAAAAAGAATTAATTACATACATGGAATATACACTGCGAAAGGGAAGAAGTTTACAACAACATTGAGAAATTGTGTCACGATATATACAAAATACAAAAGTATCACGACCAATAGAGCGTGATGTTATTAATTCTCTCTCTCGAGATTCAATAAAATAGCAAGCTACCAATTCGATTGGAAATGAAGAAAGTTACAATATTATTTACAGTGTTTGTTCTCGCTTTCTTATTCGTAATTTATGGGGATTATCATAATATTATAATAATAAAAAAGAGAAAAGAAGGGAAAGATACTTGTGAATCATTTGGTAGATGGACAACAATATGTACAATAACGATAGAGTCAACGATCTTCAATTGGAAAGAGATCTACAATTGGAAATTGTGCTGAGAGTGATTCAACGTGTTCGTCGACATGGTGTGGGCCGGGTGCGTCGGTGCTGGCGTGTAGAGGCTGTGATGCGAGTGTGACTTTGCTCTAGAGAGTTCGCTGTACCGATCCTGTTCCGGCGGGGCGACCAGAAGGACTGGTCGTAAGGAGAGAGATTTCCGGGAGCCGGCGACACTCTGCGCCTCGTTCACGTACCCCGGGTTCACTTCGCCTAAAAAAAAAAAAGAAGTGAGAGAATTACATATATCATTTGCTCAAAATAAATTGGAGAACTTTAATTGAGAAGATGAGAAGAAAATATTCAAACACAGAGTAATGTTATATGTAATTGTATAAAAGAAGACTTCACTTTTCAAAGGCTTTAACTTTTACAAATTGGTTAATGGTCATAATCTTCACCGTTTTAAGCATTTTTGACGTTCAATTTGCATAAAAAGTGAAAAGAACCTGTACAAGGAACCATTGTTGAAAGATTCTGGTTGAAGAAAATGTTCAAACGTAGAGAAATGTTATATGTAATTATATAAAGGAAGGTTTCACTTTTCAAAGGCTTTAACTTTTACAACTTTTGGTCATAATCTTCACCGTCTTCAAGTCATTTTCACTGATGTTCAATTTGCATAAAAAGTGAAAAGACCTGTACCTTTGTACAAGGAACCATTGTTGAAAGGTTCTGGTTGAAGTCTGACGTGCCTGGCCGCCAGAATGAAAGCAAGCGCGGCCAAGGTAGCAGCATCTAAGGCGGCAATCGCTGCTAACGGTATCGCCCATCTAACGGCGCAAGCTCCTGGATTGTATCTACCAAATGAAATTGTCGATATGGATCAATGTTTTCATAAATAAGAAGATAATCATTTGTTATGCAAATCTGTTATCTGGTTATCTTCTTTTGTAGTTAAGTAGATACTTGAACGCGTTATAACACATTTTTAGCATTACTCTATTGTTGAAAATCATACAATATTTACATATAAATTTTATAATTTTGAGATTGAGAAAAAATATAAATTTTATAAATTTTAAGATTGACCAATTGGGCCAAGATCCAATCATGGATGTAAGTACGTAGACAGTTCAAATATTGCATTCATGTGTTGCATTCAATTGATACCTGGATGCGGCCGCGCCACAGACAGCTCGGATTAATGGTGAATCCCAGCCCAAAGGATAAATGCAAACTCCAACTGCCATAGATATTGCTGGAACAAAGAGAACATCATTACAACTATTAGAAAATTCGTTTTGTATTCGAATTGTCGTTTTCTTTTTTTAGATCGTGATTTATTGAACAGGAACGTGAGGAACGTGGCTGGCATTTCAGTGAACTGTCTTTCTTTGCGGATGTTGTGCTAGAGGTCAACAGTGAAAGGCACAAATCTTGCTTTTCCCGCGTTTCGTTTTGCACGAAGCAAGACACCGATTGTGAGAGAAATTAAGTGAAGAGATAGAAAAATACTTGCTTGAATTGCCTGAACTAAAATTATAATGGAAATATCATTATAAAAATTGTGATAGAATTTTAAAAGCAACAACAGATCCTTCACACAAATAATTCGGTGGCGGTTTGTAAAATTTCCATTACTGAGGTAGATGATCAGAATTGGCAGAGATTATAGCGATTAAGTTACCATGATCACTATAATTTCTGCCAAGTATTACCAGTATTGCGTGGAAAAAGTTTCCATTTCCGATTCGAGTTGTACATTATATTGTAGCATGTACCTGTTTCTGGGTGAAACGTCCTCCCCCCCCCCGCCCCTATNATATATAAATATTATATATATATTAATATATATATAATAATAAATAATATATAATAATATATAATAATTTCCCCCACGATATAATAATTTTGTTTATATATATATATATATATATATATATATATATATATATATTAACACTTTACCGGCCGGTAAATTATCGGCTACTATTTATCACTATCGGTCGGTAAAGTGTTACTAATACAATAATGCAGTACTTTAATGATATGTTACTGCAAAAATATATGTAAGCGAAAATGAAAATTCTATAGAAATAGAGAGATCGAAGCAAATGAGATCACCTATATATACGATCAATTATTCTATGAGGTAGTACTTGGCATTTTCGTCTCGCTTCATTGTCAATAATTTCGAACAAATTTCTTCGTTTATACTGATTAGAGAAATGAAGAAAGGAGTAACCGGGCGTTGAATATCACGTATGTTACGCGTAATTTGTCGCGGGATGTACGTCAAACTGTGTCAGTGTTCTTCGACTAGGTCAACATTGAGGATATTTTCGATGCATATTCGTACTTGATTATTTCAATCATTTAAGTTATTATTATTGACTCATATATAAAGTATCATATATGAGAATTTTAAAGAGTAAATAATACGAAGTAAAAAGGAAATTAATTTCAACCACGATGTCTACATGAATTAAAATATATATATTTAGAAACCTATGTAAGTAATCTAGACTCTAAATAGAAAAAAATTTACTTTTCAAGTATCACGAATGAATTTACTTTAGATAGTTTATGTGCATTTATATATATTATATGCACAACATGATTGAACAGTCGTGACTGAACATGTTAATTGCAGCAACGACATTGGTCAACCGGTAAACTGTAGTAAAGTGTCACGCGTTATAACGGTCTATTCTATATCTCTTCCTGAGACGTCTCCATTCTAAAGTACATAAAAGAAATGGATCAGTGGTTCCCAACTTTTTTCTTGGCCATGGCCCACCTAAGCATCTTCAAAATCTTGATGTCTCATCCCTGTCTGACTGATGATACTTATTATTCAAAAAGTGAATTTTCTTATTATTCAAAAAGTGGAGAAAGCCCAAAAGGCCATTAACTCGGTCTAAACAAGCTTCCAAAGAACATGACATCCATAAAAGAGAAAAATCAGAAAGTTAAGTTTTCATTTAAAGGGAAGAAATTCACTGTTAATAAGTCATTCTCAAAAATAGATTCTTCATTTATCAATGAGAGATAAATAATCATCGTTTATGCATCACCGACGCTGCATTGTAGCATTATTGTGTTACGTGTTTCGCAAATGCGGTCTTGCGGACAGGAAGCGCTTTCTACTTTGCAGAAAAACACAATTCACTATGAAGAAGGATTTTCACTGCAAGTAAGATCTATAATAATCCGTGTTGGTGATCATTTTAATATACAGGTAATATTCTGTTAACCAGTCACGAGGCTTATCTATCAAGAGGGAGATTCAATCCGGTTGCCTGCCTCCTCTACTCAATTGCCAGTACAATTGAGAATATCTGACCCATTTATGTAATAGACACTGCCACAATATTTAGCATAAATTGACCCCAGTCTTATTTACTAATTATTTTAATCAGAAATTCATCGTTTCAATGGCATTTCTCACATTGCGGAAAATAAATGTAAATAACGATACAGCTCATTTCACAAAAGTCACTTTCACCAATTAATTAATAGCAGTTTCAATGTAAAAATTTCAATCAATTGATCACAGTGAACTTTAGTTAATTACAGATCAAATGAAGAAAGAATGGATTGCAAAAAATGCAAAATAATCTGAATAAAGTTTGAGTTCTCCTGGCCTGTATAAAATTCAGATTGGCCTCAAACGAGGTTCAAGTGGCGAACAGAGGGGCATGCAAAGTGAAGCGATTGCATCATTCTTTGACCTGGTAGCCTCCGTGCATCACCGTAATTTTCAGCTACATCGCGACGATAAGGTATTACGCGAATGATTGCGGCAATAGCCCGCGAGAGAACATTTAGTTGCGTTATACTTTCTAAAACGACGTTCGCCCATTTGTTAAAAATTTCCTTCCTTTTCAGCTCAGATGATTGGCGCAACCTTTGGAGTTTCCCTTCAATGCGAATTCTAATTGGAAAGGAATGGGTCTTAAATACAATCTTGATCGTCTTTTGAGATTACCTCTCATTGGGATAGAATAAGTCAGCGTCAGAATGAGTTTTAAAGTTAATAAAATCCAGAGTTCCTTTAAATGATTAAAGAATCTTCTAAAGTGCGTCCAAGCTTGGAGTTCTTTCATTCATTGTGATATAACTTCAATAATAATAGTAATAATGACAAAACGATAGCGATCGATCAACGTGATAAATGGTAAATGAAGATAAAAGTGATTAGAATCCCACTAACTGGGGATAATAATTGCACATAATTGGCACCTGTGATTTACCTGAAACAACTTGCATCCAAGCGCACAGGTAGAACACGGTTGTACTCTGACAGAAGAAGAAGAGAAGCATCGCGCAGATCGTGAGCAAAGCGATTATGACAGCGATGCCGACTAGAATGGTGCTCGCTCTGAAGGGGATGTTCGCGATCGTCGACAGGTCGTCCAGTTTGCCTATACATTCTTCGCCCAATTCACCTGGAGGGATCCATGGAGTGAGAAGCTCAGTAATGACTGATTAAACTCGAAAGTTCGACGAGAACTTGATATTAAAAAAAAAAAAAAAAAAAAAAAAAAAAAAAAAAAAAAAAAAAAAAAAAAAAAAAANTAAAAAAAAAAAAAAAAAAAAAAAAAAAAAAAAAAAAAAAAAAATTATTAATTAATTTAATTAATTAATTTACCGTTACCGCCGTAGCTGCACCTGGTCCAGAGGCCGAATCTTCCTGGATTCTCGTGTTCCAAATCGCCCAGCCATTCAGGCGTGACGAAGGCAACCACTCCGATTATAGCGTAGCATATGGTGAAAATGCCCCAAAGGACACCGATCGCCTTCGAGTTGCGAATGTAATTCGTCGCGTACATGTGAGAGGATTCCACATACTCTATCTTCGAGCCCATGTTCGTCGAATGTATTTCCTATCGACGAACAAACAGTAATTCGTTGCTCGCCAGAATATGGATATTATGATATAAAATGAAACAATAACAATATGGTGAAATATTTTTTACACGTCTGCGTATAGAATTTAGACGTGTGAAAATAACGTATATACATAGCGTTAGTACAGAGCAAAAATTTTAGTTCTCTGATTCTCGTTTCGTAACAGGGTGAGCCGAAAATCACCCCCTGCTAAAATAAATCCGTATTAATTTTGTTATCAATTCGCGGACGCTCAACGTTCGACGGAAGTAATTTGGAAATCATGTTCGAGCTTATTATTAAATTTGACTTAAAATTAATAATTATATTTAATTATACTAAAATAAATCCGTATTAATTTTGTTATCAATTCGCGGACGCTCAACGTTCGACGGAAGTAATTTGGAAATCATGTTCGAGCTTATTATTAAATTTGACTTAAAATTAATAATTATATTTAATTATAATTATATTTAATTATATTTAATTATTATATTTAATATAATTTAATTATATTATATTTAATTATTATATTTAATATAATATATTAAATTTGACTTCAAATTAATAATATCAGCTGTTTCTTATATTTTGATGCTAAGAAAAAAAAATAGGTAGGAAGAAACTTTTGGCCCACCCTGTAGAATCATTACGAAGACGGAAGCACGTACTACACATGTACTTCCTTCGCGAGAAGCGATTTTCAACGTTTTTCCTCGTCGCGATTTCGCGGCTTTTCGCCGAGATCTAAGTGCGCATTCCCACGTTAAATCGGTGTCAGTGCCGGCCGTGGCATTTACATCGGAACGTTCACCTAGGAAGGGTACAGGACACAGCCCGTATTTTGTTCTTTCGTTTTCTTTTCGCAACGATCTATCGATCAGAACGTAACGAAACACGACTCGTGTTAACTCGTGTTGTTGTTTTTCTTACGGGGAGTGGTTCGATCGGTTACGGGGGATTATTTCCCCCTCCCCCCGCCCCTCACGAATTACAGATCGAATGTCAACGTCCGTGTCGTAAGAAACACTGGCAGAATTTGCTGATTGACGGACGCGCGTTTCGGATCCACGTACGAATTTAAAATCAAAAAAAACCGGCTCGTTAATCACGATGTCGTCATGCAAAAATTAACAACTAAAGTGGACGATATTACGAGATAAGAAAATAGAAAAAAATCGGAACTTCTCTCTCGAGATAAATTGAGATTGCATTAGAAAAAGGCTATAATAACGATGAGATCATAATTGAATTCCAGCATACGTTGTAGTATATGTAAGAAGTGATGAATTCGATCCTCGACGTACCTTCTCCTCCTACCCTTTGTTAAACTCCACTCGATGCAAGTACCTTCGAAGACATCTGTCTTCGAAATTGTCAAACACCTAACTTCACCAGTTCACTGAAATCCTCGAAGGAACGTTCACCTCTCTTCGATACGCTAGACAAATTTATTCCTCGTACAGAAACAGGGAGGAAACGGACCGAAATCTTCGCCTCGAAGGAAGGAGAGCTCGTTCTACGCGTGAACGATAGGATAGGATCAACGAGGACAGAGAGACACAACGGTCAGTCGGTTTGAATTGGTTCACATAGTCGCTAGTAGCTACGAGCCGACGCGGCTGATCACCTCGACTAGTCGAAAATACGTCTTAAGGAGGACAAGCTGTAACAGCGCGGCGTGTAGTGAGTCAAGATGGCTGTTCAGGTGAACAGAGGTTGCCAGATAGTTGGACAGGAGGGAGGGCTAGCCAGTGAAAGAATGAGGCGAGTACGGGGACTGTGAATGGGGGCCTCTTTGCGGGGCCTCAACTCGAGAGAAAGGCTCGACGTCGCTGCAGAATCAAAACGTGGATAATTAGGGATTCATACGTGGGCTTTTGTTCTTTAGCCAGTCCCTGTTTACGTAAAAAATAAGATAAATAAATAAATGAATATATATCGTTCGCGGTAAATGAGATATAAAATATATTATTTAGAAAAAAAATACCTAACAAATGAGAGAACTTGTTCAGCTTTCTTTACGTGTACTGCATGTTAACAGCTTTCGCAATATCGGTGATGTTACTCATGATGCTATCGGCGGTCCGTTATTTGTGGCTTTCAATGGATGAATACAGAAATGTATTGAGCGTTTGAAGAGACTGAATTCTGAAATGCGAAAGGATGTTTTAATATTAATCTGAGCAGCTTTCGAAACGAGATGTACATTCCTTCACGCGAGATAGCGGATTTCTTCATGTTTTCATCGCGATAACAAATAATGCTCGCTGAACTTCTCAGTTCTGTCGCACGTACGTGTGTATTTTTGTTTTTCTTTTCTTCTTTTCGAGGCACGTTCAAGTACAATTAACTGTAGTTCAACAAAGAAAATTCTTTTTAACTTTTACCACGAGTTCTGTTATGAGACCGCCTGTTTTGAGACATCCTGTATACTTGACTTTGATCAAAAAATATTAATGTAAATAAATAAATGAAGATATCTATTAACACTAAAACAACCGTATCTATATCAATCTCAGAATCTATAGGTATGTTTTAAATTATAATTATAATATAAATTATACCTATAATTTAAATGATAATTCAGATAAATAGACAATCATGTTTCTGTCAATAGAAATTAATATTAATTCTGACAAGAATACTCGGTATCTTTCAAACAATTGTAAAAAACGAAAGTCTGAAAACGGTCACACTGATGAGATGACCGATTGTTAGGCGTTAAAGTAAATAAAATTGTACAATTGTTTGTAAAACTTCTATACTGTAATGATATATAGTTCTAGTAAATAATATCTCTTACACGTAACTCTCATTTCAAACTTTCCCGCCGGAAAAGTAATAAAAAAAAAAAATCTCATACTTAAGATACTATTAAAAAATCACGAACTAGTGACAAGAATATTCAACAATATCTTGATACACGGATGTAGATTTTGTAATGCTGGCCTGATTTTACGTTTCAGTAAAAATACGCTACCTTCTTCGCTTTTACCTCTTTACCAATTTTGAAAGTTAAGCGTCTAACAATAAGAAAAGATTACGATTACTTACTTTGGAATTAATTTTTTCAGCTTCTTAATAGTTTCGTTAAATATCACCGTAGAATGTATTTCTTGATACGATCCTTTTATCCTACAAACATTTGAAATGAAAAATGTGCTCGATTTGTATTCGTATCAATTAAACAGGCTGACTCGAGCGAATGAACTGGTCAAGAAAATTCCCTATGAAGTGCATTCTGTTGCCAATCACCACCTGCGTTATTGACACTTTACCGATTGCAATTTGAAAATGGCTAATCGAACGGTGAAAGACGCGAAATCGATTAGAGGTACAAATCCGCAATATTTGATAGAGAAAATAATCAGATCCCGAGTGTACGATTCGAAATATTGGAAGGAAGAATGTTTCGCTTTGACTGCAGAACTCTTGGTGGACAAAGCCATGGAATTGAGGTTAGGAAATATTTATTACCGAATAACTGCAAATTGCAATTTTCATTTGCGTGATACATCGTTCAATTGCGTTATTATGGCTTCACTTACTTGCAACTCGTGTACTTGCATGCACATATTTGATACCTTTGAATAACTCAAGTAACCTACAAATCAAAATATAACCTACAATTGCGAACTAAAACAAATGCTATTTCAGGTTTATAGGTGGTGTATACGGTGGAAATGTAAAACCAACGCCATTCCTCTGTCTGATATTAAAAATGCTCCAGATACAACCTGAGAAGGATATTATAGTGGAATTTATAAAAAACGAGGAATTCAAGTACGTTCGTGCATTGGGAGCGTTGTATATGAGACTGACCGGGTCTTCCTTAGATTGTTATAAATACTTGGAACCATTGTTCAATGACAACAGAAAGCTCAGAAGGCAGAACAAGCAAGGTAAATTTGAATTGATCCACATGGATGAATTTATAGACGATCTCCTTAGGGAGGAAAGATGTTGTGATATCATTTTACCGAGGATACAGAAAAGGCACGTTCTGGAAGAGAATAATGAACTAGGTAAGTTTAATTTGCAAGTTAAATTTGTGAATGCTCAAACAAAAGATAATAGTATTGTATATAACAGTATTGAATTAGTTTCTACTTTATATATGTATGTACGTAGAAACTTGAACTAGAAATATATATTGCAGAAGCAAAAGTGTCTGCATTGGAGGACGATATGGATGAAGGAATAGAATCTTCCGAGGATGAAGATATACCTCCAGTCAAGGAAGATATTCGCAAAAGAACGGACGATCATGACAGAGACAGAGATCGTCACAGAGACCGAGACAAAAGGCATTCGCGTTCTGATAAAAAGTCTGACAGAGAAAAGCAAAGATCAAGGAGCAGAGACAGGGACAGAGACAGGCGAGAACGTAAACGTAGTAAATCCCCCAAAAGCCATTCTTCTTCTCATAAAGATAAAGACAGAGATAAAGATCGGCATCGGCGAGATGACAGAGATAGAGAAAGAGACCGGGATCGAGATCGAAGACGAGAGCGTGACAGAACTAGACACTAAATAAGGAGAAATATCGAGATACGACAGATATTGTACAGGATATAATAATTTACTTTTATAACTATCAGGTGAATAAAAAACAAAGCAATACTCTTGAATTTTTTTTATCGTACGTACTGCACTTTGATCGTGATTAACAGCAATGTGTAATATATACATAACACAAAGATAATATAATTTCGTATTAAAATTATAGCATTTATCAATAGAAACGCTACATAGTAGCTCGTAATACCCGTACATTACATGTAAGTGACGATAATTGTTTCTTCTTAAACATTTATATTATTTATTCTATCTGGAATCATAATTTTTCACTTAATAAGATCATGAAATAATAGCTGATGTTTTTTACGCTTATTTACAATTTCAGAGAAAATTTATCACTGTGATTGTTAACAAAAGATCGTTCGGTAATTTATACGATTTGTTAAATGATATAAAAAGATATTGTATTTTAAGTAATCTCTTTCTAACAACACAATGACAAGTTTTCTCAAGCACCATGTAGTAAAAGTAAGTTGAGAATGTCATAGCCTGTTCGTAAGTGTACTTACTTTACATTACTTACATATGTAATGTCTTTATATATATATATATATTTATATATATACATTTTCACATATGTACCTTCACAGTATTTTTTTATAATTAAAAACTGAGCAAAGTATAGCATTGATGCATTCATAGAGAAATGCAAATGCGTCTATTTTGAATAGAATAATTTTTTTAGCGTTCTTTAGATTTGTTCTTTAGATCAATATGAACAATATGACCAATACGTAAATTCGAATTACATTTGTAGACGATAAACATTTTTGTAACTTTCTAAAACTGATTCCACTGGTTTTTAAAATGTGGGTGAATTTAAAATAAATAATCTTTCTTCCTCTTTTTTTATCCATTTTAACAATTTACTCACTGCCTCAATAGCATCGGGTTTTGTTACAAGTGGTTCAAACGTAACATACAATTCAAAACCTAATGTTACCTACGAAATATACACATATAATTCAGATATTAAACACACTGTGATAACTTTTGTTACGTATCATTTAATTGAACTTACCCATGCCAACATAGTTTCTTTCTCTAATTGTTGAAATATAAGCTTCAATGGTCGATTGGGGCTGTGCAGCCTGTGATGTAAACATTGATAAAGCCCCAACAACCTGCAGAACAAGATACAAGTTTTGCATTATTAAACTTTTAACCTAATAACATTATTATCTAATATTACAATTACCGTTCTATTTCCTCGTCTGTTGTATACGGAGGTTGAAATCCAGGACTCCAAAATTGTGCCGTGCTTCTACATTTATACAAAACGTGTCGTATTTCCGGCAATCCAATATCAGCAGTTTTGATCGGTGGTTTATTCATGGACTCGTTAATTGCTTCTAAACAATTTGTTCGCCTTAATTTTTCTACAATTTTCTACAAATAAGATTTCTCGTTATTTACCACGTTGTTACTTTCTACATATGCTTTACATAAACTTGCACTACATCACTTACTTGTTTTGCTTCGGAAAGAACAAAGAACACATCTCTATCAACTGTGAGCAACAATAAACATGCCTGACAATCCTCGGCCAAATATGATACATGCCCATGCATATACCCATTGGCGTCAAACTTTGGTAGACATATTGGCGTCCAGCTCTCAGCAGTTTTAAGTGACTCTGAACTGTCGACCAAATTTTGTATTATATGTAAATCCACAGGGTGTAAAAAAAATTTGTTCATTCTGACTAATGTTACCAATTGGTTATTAGCTAAAAGTATTGCAAATACTAAGTTCTGAAAAGTGTTCCATACATCTGATTAGTACAATTTACAAAAAAACAACAATATTTCAATGTAGCTTTCAATTTGAAATTGCAACGAGCAACTGTACCTTTATTTTGCCACAAGTCTGAATGATAGTTTGCGTGATAGAACTTCTCATTGATGGTAGTAAAGGCAAACATTTAATGGCTCCTAGAAAGAATGCTGGTTCCCTGTCCATAAAATTTAATAAATGATCTATCAGTCTTTCACTACCAGTTAACAATCTTCTTAAATCAAAGTTTCTACGTTGATCGTACACTCTGGTTAACTGTGACTGGGTTAACACAGAGATTATTTGATTATATACATATCTGTAACAAAACGTTTTCAATGTAAATATCTTAGAACAAATTGAAATGGAGTTTTATTATCATTTTATTGTTCCGTTGTAATATACTTACGTTAATTGTAATGTAAGCTGAGGTACACTTTCGAGTGTTTTCGACACTGCAACTAGAATTAATGGACCTTTGACAACAAATACAAAGTTAGTATCTCCTGCGTGAACAGATCTAATCATGTCACTGCCTGCTTGGACAAACGAAACTAGAGCTTGCATGACACCCATGACTGTGACTAGTTTATCCTCTGAGCTGTATCTAGAATATATGGGTTTCCCTGCTTGGCTTAAAATAAATATATGCTTTTTTTGCGCTAACCATGCCTTACAACGTAAAGGATCCGAGTCGATACCACTCTGTCCTAATCGTTGTGTAACATCATCCTAAAACATAAAAAGTTAACGAATTTATTACATAATATTTCATTTAAACGACCAACGTTAACTATTGAATAATTGGTCAAGAACAGCCTTCATTTTCTTAATTGCCTGTACTTCTGCGTAGACTAAAACACATTCACAGTATTTCACAAATAGAGGTTATGAAGCGTACTAGTTCGGAATCATCGAGCGACGCAGTTTTCTCAAGTTCCCGTGTATTGGACGTAGTGGGCGTAGTTGGAATGTCTTGCGCGTCTTCCTGTATATCTGAAATAGTGCTCGTTGTGCTTTCTTTCATTTGTCTATCGTCAATACTATTGCTCATCTCTTGTTCATACTCCTCGAAACTGTCGGTAGTGACGAGCATCGTTTCCGCGGAGGCGCCAGGCTCAATGCCCGGCTCGGGAATCCCGTCGTCGATAGTAGCAGGCTCTTTCGCGGCCATTTTCACGAAGGAAAGCACTTCCGATCTGCTTCTATTTCGAAATTTTCCCTCTCAATTGACATTTAACGGCGAGCCATGACGGATTGGCCGCCATTGTTAAATCCGGCTTATTTAGGACTCGAGACAGAATGCACAGACTGTGAGACAGTATTGCCAATCTAGAAAAAAAAGTCACTACATTAAAATTCGCGAATATTGGTCGATTACATTCGTAGTCGAGTCGTATCATACTCGATCATGTGTATTTATCGAGAAAAATGTTTCCAAGTAAATTCAAATATTTTCTCGTTTTACTAAGCACGAGTAACTGATATTTAGTGACATGTTTATTTATTTCAAACGCATATTGCTTGACAATAAAAATGAAACATTTAAATACGAAAGATATACAAATGAATAGTAACATAAGAGTATACAGGGTGTTCTAGAAATCATGGTACAAATTCGCTGAAAATAAGATAAAAATCGAAAATAATGAATAATGAAGCATTTGACATGTACTTGAAAATCAGTTGAACGCATTAAATTTATAATTATTGAGTGCATTAAATTTATAATTATGTCTTATACATCTCACTGGAAATCGCTACCGTTCTTCGTATTCGATACGATGTCAGATTTAGGTTAAGTTTATTTATTCTGAACTATTACGTTTAGTTTGTCCTAAGAACGTGTTGATAGATAAGTGATACACCCTGTAGTGATGCATAAGACAATTATCAGTTCAATGCATACACTACTGATCTTCAAATGCATTTTTGTCGAAAAATATCCCCAACACAATTTTGTCATATCTCTATATTAGCATCATATAGAATTTTCAATTAATTTTTTCTCATCCATCCAATTAATCGCGAATGTGAAAGAAGCTTTATATTGGAATTAATAAATTCGCAATTGAAAATATCTTATATATAACATCCTTTATCTTCTTTTTGATCCTAATTCCTTTCGGACTTTTAATATCCACGAACTCAGTTTCAGAAATTGCTAGAGATAATAACGAGAGAGATAAATAATCATTTGATAATTAAAATTGAAAACAAAAAAAAAAAAAATTTCAGTTTCACATCTTATAATTATGTGCAAGGAGCTGAATTATTATATGCTTCTTTTCGAAAATATTATTTATTATTTTTTCATAACAATAATGGAAACTTCAAATTCAAAGATTATGGAAAAGCGAGAGCTATTGTGCATTGAACCATGTAATCATGAAAAGAAATTCTCCTTCACGATACTCTTAGACAAAATAGAACGATCAAGCAATACGTAAGTATTTCAAAGCTGTATAGACATTCAGCCGTATAAATAGGAATTAACAGTACCATGTGTAGCCAGTTATTAACACATGTGTAGTCGANTTTCTTTTTTTTTTTTTTTTTTTTTTTGATCGACGCATTCTACTTGTTAACTGTGAATTGTAATTACGTTCCGTGCAAGAGTATACGCCCGTGATACACCAACTGATCGATGAACAATGAATCAAGATCCGCCCATTTGTAACTAGACTAGTTTGCACACGTGTGAGATTCTCATTACATTATGTATAATACATAATTAAATATCAATATTAAAATAGCAGTAACACTCGATTACGAATATTTCCATGTGTTTTTTTATATGTACGAACAACGTAGGACGATTATTCGTACGTTAAAATGCTTTTTTTTTTTAATTAAATTTCCGATACAGCCGCCTACTTTTTAGGTATTTTGTCGCATTGAAACGTAAAATCATTGCAAGCGATTAGGATTCATTATCAGATACATCGACGTCAGTGCAGGATAATTCTAATCTAATTCTCCCGGACCATGATCTCGTATTCGGGAAACGCAACCTCAGTACCACCGAATGGTATGTAACACACGCTGTGCGACGGTTGTACTTTGCCGATTGTCACGGTGCCCTCGTGCTGCACACGGCCAACGTACAGCGGCTCCCCATCTTCTGATTCGCCCCCTGGAATTGCATTGTGAGGAATGTTGTTTCCGCTTGTCGGAACCCATATTGGATTACAACCGCAGAGAACCTAGATCAAACATTTCATTGTTAAATTGTGCTTGGTTTCTAATGCTAATTAAACTTGTTTCTTTTATTTTATTTACTAGTGTAATTTCTTCTTTTTGTGAGATAAGATTTTATTCAACTTTGAAATGTAATAATTTATATCTATTTGATATTGTAGCTATTGTTATTTCTTTTTCTTTCTGCGTTCGGTAAGAACAACTTACAAAAGTTTATTTCAATCTTTTTACCTGATAATCAGTCTTTCCATGTTCCCCGCCACCCCAAGCCACATAACAGACAGCGTGTCCTGGCTTCACCTTGCCAGGTAGAAGAGCACCTTCGTGATAGGCTCTGCCAACGTACAAAGATTCGTCATCTTTCCCTCCTTCGACTGCACCTGGAGGAATTATCCCGCCAGATGCCTCGCACCAACAAAAATCTCCAATGTCCGTAACTCCTGATGGTGGAGGAGGTGGGGCCGATGGATTCGCATCTACAAGCAGATGCCACAAGAAACGCATTTAGACAGATGGTCAGATTTCCTTTGNCTTTTTTTTCTTCTTTTTTTTTTTTTTTAGATTCCTTCTTTATCATCCTTCCTTCTTTATCATGTGTGTTAAATATATACATGAACATCTGCCATGTCTTTATACGTTGGATAGCACTGAGTAAGATGCAACAAATGATGTTAGAAAAGCAAATTACAATCTCTGAAAGTATGCTTTTTATAAAAACTTCGGATTAAACGTAATCTCTCGTGCTTCGTACAACTGCAAAACAATTATAGTTAGCATACTCGTAATATTGTTAACTTCTTTACAGTAGTGATGCGTATGGAAGAACGTTAAACGCAAATGGCAATGACGAAACATCAAGAATTTGATTCAGTGGAATTATTGGAACATTATAAAAAGATCGATCATAGAATGAGTTACATAGCAAGCAACATTGAAATTCATATTATATGTTAGGCGAGAGCGGAGATTAATCGGGAGAAAAAGGCATTTGAGGAATGAAGTGTCTGCAGAAAATAGCGATATGTTGACCTCGGCATAGTTTTGTGCTAGGCACTGCTATTACGTGCCTCGTGTAATAGCATTACATTCTACATTTTGCAACTTACATTCATCGAAATTTAATGTATTTAATGAAAAACTCGTGGATGCAAAATACTGAACACATTGAAAAATCTTTCAATTCACATACGATGCAAAAATTAACAAGGCATTTAACTAGATACTAGATGCTTGATGCAATTTGCAGTGAAAAGCCTCGCATGACACACATGTTAATGCTTTAACAACCGGACACGACAATTGGCGTGTTAACTGAACAGAGTATATCCTACACTAACGTGCAGGTAAATCGCAAACAAGATGAAGTTAACATTTAATGGATTTTTCGTGCTGCATTGCAATTATAAACATTATTTGTTTTGCAAGATAAAATTTAGGACAGTGCAATTATGCTATATAGTTATACGTGATAGAACATAGATTTCAATTAAGACCTATAAGACCTAATCTAAAGCAATTTTTCATTTATTTATTGTCTATAGAAAATAAGACCGATCGGTAAAGCGTTAATTTCAACCACTTGCACCATTTGAGTGAGAACAATTTCGTCGCGTAACGATCCCAAGATCCGTTGGTAAAAAAAAAGGAAAAAAAAAGAAGCGTTGTGAAAGAATAAGATTACGCTGAATAATTATAACAAGCAATCAATGATACTGATTATTGTAGACCCGGGCTCCCAACAATAGAATAACAAATACAAAAATAACAAAAATAGGATTCGTGTAAATTACATATTCTTCTGAACACTGTTACAGTAATCTTGAGCGTCCGTAATGGGGACTAAAAACGGATGCTCAAGTGGGGAAATGATTCTGCGAATTGTGCCGAAATATCGGTATCAAGTATCACTCGCTATTGTGCAAGTGTCATGTTTCATGCGACCTTCATAAGGTATAGGTACAAGTGAAGATATTAGGTAGAATGAGATAGTCCCAATTTCAAGAATTGGTGAGGATAGCGACGAACGCTTAACCTCTTGCACTGGCAATTGATTGACGGACCATAACGAGTGACCAAACCGTATATATAATAATTCGTCGCTTTCTTTTTAAATTTGTCGGTATAATATCACTGGATAGAAATTATTACTAAGAAGTAATAAATTTATTATATTTTGCCTGAGTTATATTTAAATATATTTGAAATTGAGAAAATATTGCAATTTTGGGACAAAAAGTTCTCAACGAGGTTAACCTTTTGCGCTGGCAATTAATTTGCGGACCATAACGAGTGACCAAACCGTATATATAATAATTCGCCACTTTCTTTTTGAACTCGTCGGTATGATATCACTGGATTAGAAATTATTACTAAGAAGTAATGAATTTATTATTGTTTTGCCTGGGTTATATTCAAACATATTTAAAACGGAGAAAATATTGCAATTTTGGGACAAAAAAATTCTCGACGTGCGTGGCACATCATTCCAGCGCAAGAGGTTAAATGGGTGAGCTTAAGCTACTGTACTTGTAGCAAGATGTCTACACTGCTTGTATCAGAATCCTATTTTTGGTATAATAATCATAATCTTCAAAGTAACCGGGATTAAACTTCAACACCCACATCGATCGATAATTTTTATCATCAAAAATGAATTGAAGCAAGAGAAAAAAAAAAAGAAAAGAAAAGAAACAGATATTTAACAGGCAAATTACTTTTGTAATTGGGAACCGGACAGGGTGGGTACTGGACGGTTCGAAGTATCCATTTGCCGGTTGCTCCCCAACCGGTACGCACACCTACGTAGCTCACGCCGATCGGCTTAGGATCTTGCCATTCCATGATCACGGGACCGTTAACATTACCAGCCCTGACCAAGATACGACCGTCCAGCCAACAAATCGCGAACTTCTTCGTTTCGTTCTCGTTCAGTAGATTCGGCGTGTTCACCCGCACCTGCCGGTGCAAAGCGTTTCAACGTTTTAACACGAAACTCGAACGCCAGTTCCTTCCTTTCCACCATTATTTCTACTCTGATGATTTGATGTTTCATAGAATCATCTCACTCAAAACTTAGTATTCTAATATCATATTTTTAAAATTAACGAACAAAGAAGGAAAAAAAAATTCTCTTTAAAAATTTGAAAGGACTAGATGATAAATGATCTTCGAGTTTCGTAAATTTGGAACCTTATCGGGCTGTTTGCGATCGTATCTGATGACGGACGCCGTGTTTTCCCAGCCACCGAGCATGATCTCGTACATCGGGCTCGAGTCGCCTTTTTTGCTGGTCAGGGCGATGTGCGCGTTACTCTTGGCCCTCACTTCGACGAGAATCGAGCCGCTCCTTACATTATGAAACTTGTAGACTAATTCGTCCCGTGTTGACAAGCGACCGTGTCCTTCCAGGAAATAAAACATTTAATCTCCAATCAGAATTTAGATACAGAAAGAGATCTTTTTTCTCTTTTTCTCGTTTGCGTTCGTTGCCCCTCCCCCGAAAAATTAAAAAATTCAATATTTTTGTCGATGGTCTTATTTTTTTTTTTTTTTTTTGAAACTTTTAA
>NIPQ01091879.1:8576-19403 GCA_002806875.1 Lepidotrigona ventralis hoosana
TTTTTTTTTTTTTTTTTTTTTTTTTTTTTTTTACGTGGAGGAAATCTTCATAAGACACCTGAGTCTTTTAAGGGAAGACCTAGGTAGTGTCGGATTCTTACCGACTAAAACCTCCACGATGGGAGGACAATTGTCTTTCTTTTTTTTTTCGCCCGAACAGGGGCTCGAACCCTGGACCCTCAGATTAAGAAGGTCTGATGCTTTACCGACTGAGCTATCCTCACCTACATCTATTCTTATCTCATAAATTTTTTTTTTTCGGAAAGAATTGTCAATTTATTAACATAACTTTTAAATAATAACATGATAACCAATCATATATTTTCATTTTTATATTTAACCGGTCTTAAGTGGTCCCAACTGTGGACGCTTAAGGAGGCACTATTTGTACTTGCTTTTTCCGCATCAATTCTCCACGATATCTAATGGCAACGGTTTGACGCTTGTTTGTGCAAGCTACCAGAGATATGTCGAGACAAGGACCGTGACTACGTGAGTCCAATTGTTACAACAACTTTAGAACAATGTAGTCTATGCCGATTGTCTTAGAAGGTAGTGCAAAATATAATTTTGTAATCGGTACCAGCTTGTAACAACGTACGCGACCTGTCAGCGTGCGTTTCCTTTCCCGAATTTCTCGATATCAAACTCGACGTATCGTAATCTCCTCTATCGAGAGACGAGAAAAGCAGAATTCCCTCCTCTGCGACCGAACTTTAAATTAAATAAAAGTGATAAGCGAAAGAGCAGAACAGATGGGAGAAGAATCACGAGCTTTGCTTTGTCTGTTTTCCGGGACGTGTAGGCGGTTGTCGGAGTCTCAGTTCAGGCACTCGCTCAGCCGAGATGACGACATCTTCTCGAGGAAGGGCACTGCGAACGCGTCGAACTCGGAGTCCCCGAACAGTCCTATGGGGTCTCACGGCAATCCTTCGAGGGAAACGGTGTTCGACATCGGCAGCAACACTTTGCCAAGAGGTAAGATGAACGTCCAGCGATTATTCTACCGTACGAAACAACACTACCGTGTCCAGTTGCAAAACGAGTCGTTCGTGTCGAACGCGAGTGAACCCTCTGCCCTCTGTGTGTTCCACCTACTCGTCATTTCGAAACTCAGCTTGGAACTCAGCGTGGTCGAGTTTCGACGGAACACCAATGAGCTGTCGAGTGGATCGCCGGAGCGTAAATGGTTCACATATGGCTCGGAATTCTATCCAGTGACAAGATTTTCTTGCAAGTTCGTCCCGTTCATCGGATCAGTGTAGCCACGTGAGTCGTGAGCTTGCATTAAATTTTGTCTACGCTCGGGGTACGACGCGTAGTTTTCAGCTGCGTCTCGTTGAAACGCGGATGGTCCTTCAATTTTTCTTCCGGCGAACGTGAAATCGCAGACGAGGTGTACTACGATGTCTAGGCTCTTTTTGGTGCGTAGTAGAATGACTTCGGTTAGTTACTTCAGCTTCGCATTTTGGTATTTAGAATCACACAACACTAATGGATTTCGAAAATCACGTTTCTGACGCTATTTCGCTATTTGACCAACTTTGATCAGATGTAGTTCCCATACTCACCGCTGTTTAAGCCTAGAGTGCGCTAAAAAGCCAGTGATTTTTTACCATATGTCGGTATTTCAGGTCACGGGCCACGAAACTCCATAAGATGTTTAGTCTATTCGTATACCTCGTCTGTGATGAAATCTTGCAAGATCGACCGTTGATTTGGTCGAAGCGAGCTACCGATACGACGACGATAGTCGCTGTTTTGCCACTGGTTAAAATTATAAGCCGTGCGAGAAAATGCTGAATGGTACTCAGTCATGCATCTCTTAGTACCTAGCTGTTGTCGAGTCGTTGATAGACAGAGCATACCTTTTTCTTTATTTTTTTTTACCGATTTCTACCTCTTTTTCTCTCTTACCATCTTCTTCCGCTTTCCTCTTTCCCCTTTCTTTCCTTCTCCACTATTTCCTGCTCCATCTTTTCTTCTCACCGATTATTTCTCTTCTTTCCCTTTTTCTTTTTCTCCTGCGTGTCTCTCTCTCTCTCTCTCTCTCTCTCTCTCTCTCTCTCTCTCTCTCTCTCTCTCTTTCTATTGAGTATCTTGCCTGACGATGTTTTTGCAACATTTGATACTAACCTCGTATTGTTCGTGTTTGGCACAGGTGGGTAAACGTTCCAGTGATTTTCGACGCGTACACGTGCGAAAAGAAATCTCGATCTCGAGCGTGTCTCGTCTCCTTTTGAATTTTGAAAGTACACGCGCGAACGAGATATTTGAATTTTCTAAGCGCATGTCTGCACGATGTTCTCTCTCACCAAAAGTCGGTACCTGCTTGTCGTTCCGTTTTTCTCTCTTCCTTTTCTTCTTTTCTTTTCTTTTTTTTTTCTTCTTCTTTATCTCTCTTTCTCTCGCGTAACTTAATCCGAGCGATCGTGGATAATCGCGCGATCAAGTAAGCCCCTGGCAAACGATCATCACGATTATATATACTCTCTCTCTCTCTCTCTTTTCTTTTTTTTGCGACTCGCGATTCAAGCAAGAGTTTGAGCATTAAAATTACTCACAAACGTGACTCACACTTTGCCTAACATAGAACCTCGTAATACGCAAGTAGTAGCAAGTTGCAATGTTGTTGATTTAAAAAATATATATATATATATATGTANTTTTTTTTTTTTTTTTTTTTTTTTTCACTTTTCTTCTTTTAAATCATTCAGTGTACACTAAAGTTTTTACAGCATGACATTTACCGCAGACACGTTGCCCATACACACGAATACACACGAGGAAGTTCAAGTTCTGTCATCACACTCTCTCCAAGATAGAATCCATCTTTGATTCAAAGTTTATGCATTATATCTGATTCACACGTCTATCGTCGACTCTTCAATCAGCGATCAGAGGGGAGTTGTTTCTTACGCAGTTTATATTTTCGCTAGACGGGCGCAGCACCGTCCAAGATCTTCGTTTGTTTACCGATCGACACGTGATCGCGAACGCGTAGCGCCACGAATCGACTGCCAGTAGTTCTTTTGCTTTCCTCCTCTTCTTCTTCTTCTTCTTCGTTACCATCGAAAAAGAACCAAAGATGACGAAAGCGCAAAGTGTGCGGCTACAGTTTTCGGCCAACTTGGCCGATTTCGGAAAAACTTAAAAAGAAGGATGCCAGAAATCGACTAGTTACATAATCGGAATATTTCGAGTCTATCGGCGAGTTTTTCGTCTCGAAGTGAGAACCCCTGTCAAACGTGCCGCGAGAAATCGAAAGCAACTATAACTCTGATTATATTCAAGTTTTTGTACTCAATCGAAGAAGAACGGAAGACGTATTTCCAAAAGCTTGGGTAAATCGGAAGACGTATTTCCAAAGCTTTGAAATCCGAAGACGTATTTCCGAAGCTTTCGATCGAGTGAAAAAAAACTCGGATCAATCAGAGTGAACCGATGAGCGCCTGGCATCGTTCTTTCGTCGGTCGAGCAGAACAAACGAACAAACGAACAAACCGGTGCGCGAACGATCATCGAAAATGTACTCTGGAGAAAAAAGTCACGGCGGAGTCGTTTTCTCTGTTCAAACAGAGCGTAACTGACGGTTTTTTTTCTGACGGTTGTTGCAGCGACCGTGCGGGTGACTCTTCGTAGGCGAGCAGACGCTAACCCCCAATAAGCAAACCAAACCAAACCAAACGAAACCAAGTTAGGTACTATGCCACACTCTCGTCCGGCGAACGTCGTCGTCAATTCGTCGCTCTAAACGCAGCTCCATTCTATTCTCCTCTCGCTGTTGTCACACGTTGATCGCGATCGGCGCGACACACTTCTCTCGAACATCGAAGACGAAACTGTTACCTGTCCCTAGATGTCACCACTCCATTCGGTCCTCCTCGCGAAAACCCAGTGTGTGCAAATCAGCCCAGAGAGGGGGCTGCCGAGAGACCTCGCGTGTCGCCACCCTTCTCCAAATTGCGTTCGATTGTTAATTCGCAAAAAAAAAAGTCCTCTTTGGCAAGAACGCGAGACTCGACAACGTAGTTTTGGAAATCGTTGGTACGCGCATGACAACCGATCCGCAATTCTTCGATATCGTCGAGGAATCCGTTCGAGAAGGATCGACGTGGCCGCGCTCCTCGAACACGGTTGCGCACCACTGACCTTGGGCAAGAGTTGCTAGACACTGTTCAAAGAGGGGAGAGGTGCCTCGAGACTACATCGCATACCACAAGGCGAAGGAGCTAACCCCCTTCCCCTGTGTGTTTTTGAGATGGCTGATATTTGTTGTGTTTGTAAGAGTTTAAATAACAACTAGAGTTTTTATTACTTTTACATTGTTCTCAGCATGCTTTGAGATATAATGCTACTAGGTATGTAAGGTATATTTGAAATATATACCGTGTACTCTGCATCGCCCTTCGACTTGCGTTGTACACACTTACGTTTGAACGCGTTGTGTCACGTTGTAGACACGTAAGGCGGCGTATTTACTTCGATGTTGGATGAAGGGCCGAACGGTTGATTTTGCGAGACTTACAGCTTTTGTCGTCGACTCCGGACATCACCGCCACTGACTCGCAAAACGAACCGTCCTGCACTTCGAATATCTTTCTGATTGGTTGAAACTCGTTGAAAACCTGTAACCTAGTTTTCGTACGCATATAGCAAGCCTCGTTTGCTGCATGTANCCACGAGTCGCCAGTTGGCCACCTCTGCGATCTAAAAGATTCCGTTTTCACAGAATTTATGCAGGCTACGCGTAATTCGCACTCACTGAAATAACTTTTAAATTACGCAACCAATGGAAAAGTTATAAGACACAACGCGCGCAAACACGACCGCAACGGAAGAAAATAGTCGAGAAATTTCTGTCTCCACAGAGTAGCGAATTCCACTTACTTTTCTCGCACGACGAGTATACTCGTCGTTACGCGACGAAAACGATGGCCACGTGTTTGCGACGAGTACGAACTAGGCTGGTCATTCGCAGCTAAGAGGGAACTTTAGGTGAGAGAACGGCGAGCAAATGTCATCCGGAGGGGAAAATTTGTTTTTACAGATAAAGTAGCACGCGAAGACGTAGAATCAACGGAACCAACGCGAATCGATAGGGAGACGCAAGAGTCGCTCGAGCGAAGCTTCACGCCGAGTTTGGCCAGGCGGTTGAGCAGAACGTTGATCGAGCAGACCAGACGATCGTTGACGAGGTCGCCGCCGCCGTCGTCAAGGTCGGTTGGGTCGTCGCGGGCGCTGTCGGCCGAGAGGGACGCAGACGCGGTGTCCGAGGCGGCGACCGACCGATCCATCTCCACCGTTTCCGATCAGACCGAGTACAAAGATCGGCGCGCCGTGAGAAGAGCCAACAGCCTGCTGGAGCCTCGTCGAACCGTCGTCGGCCTCTTCGACGACCACCATCATCGTGGCTCGTTGTTCCTTGGCGCGTCGCCGACGGAGAACAGCAACAACAAATGGTACAAGGAAAGCTCGGGCAAACTATTGCGGAAGGACAGCTTCCGCTCGTACCGCGCCGACAAGATCCAGGAGGAGGCGTCCGACGACCTGGCATGGCCCGGCGATAGCTCCGTCTCGGAATACACCTCGCAATCAGCCTCGAACCCCCTGGACGCCGCGACGACGTCCAGCTTGTCGACGAGGTCGGACTACGACGACACCTGGCCGACCGAGTCCTCCTCCGCGTGCAACAACGCGCGCAAGAGCAGTCCCTCCTCGTCGAAGATGACGAACTTGGAGAGCAGGCTGCTGGCCGCGGAGAACCTGATCAAAGAGTCGAAGCTGAGAAATTCCCTGGGATCGGACGCCTCGAGTCTGAAGTTCGATCGGAATCTGAAGTGCAATTACCGGGACACGGACAAGTGCGAGAAACGATCGTCGTTGATCTCGATCGCGGAGTCGAGCGTGCCTCGGCAAACCGCCGGCTCGAAGCGACGCAGCTGCATCCCGAGCCTGAGACTGCGCTCCGGCTCGTTGACCAGAGAGTCGAGCAGCAACAGCAATCGACGCAAGTCGTTCGCCGACTCGCAGGATCTGGTCGCGCGAACATTCGTCAACTCGGAGAAATCGCTACTGAGCAAGCTGTTCAAGGCAGCTGCTGGTGACGCGAAGGGTAAAGAGGAGGAGCAGGAGAAGGAGGAGAAGGAGGAGAAGGATAAAGAAAAGTCACAGAGGTCGAAGCAACGTCGGATATCGCGGTTCCTGCGCCCGGACTTTTTCGACACGCCGCGGGAAGAGAGTCGTTACGTGAAGGAGAAGGAGGCGCAGAAGGCCGCGGAGAACGAGCGTCGCAAGTCGCGGTTCATCAAGCGGAAGAGCGANGGCCGCGGAGAACGAGCGTCGCAAGTCGCGGTTCATCAAGCGGAAGAGCGAGAGCAAAGCTGCAGCGTCGAAGACCGGCGAAGGCCAAGAGGAAGACAGCGTCGAACGAGAGAAGAGACAGGACAAGGAGCTAAAGAACGAGATCAATTGTTTGAGAAGGGATCGATGCTCGCGAGAAACGAAAGCGAGAACAACGGGGACAGCGGAGGGCTCGAGAAACGGATTTCTGCACTCGTTGGAGAAGAAGCTCGAGAATCTTCGATCCAACAACGAGCAGCAGCAGCAACAGCAACAGCAACAACAACAACAGCAGCAGCAGCAGAAGAAGAGAGAAAAGGCAGCGAGCAACGAGCGAAAAACCTTGGTCGGGGACAAAGGATCGCGAGAACGATCCGCACCTCCTGTCGACCATCCGTCCTCGGACGAGCGTGTTGTCGCCGTCGTCAAGAGAACCGTCAGCGTCGAGGATCTCTCGCGTCGTTCGAGACGCTCGAGAGAAAACGGCGAAAACTGTTCTTCGAAGAGCAGAGTCTCCTCCGTCCTCGGTCTGTTCAAGAACGCAGACGCGAAACAACGCGTCTGCGTTGGCAACGGGCAAGCCCGCTCGCAAGCCACCGCGTTCCTCAGCAAGCTGAAGAAAAGCCCGCCGAAACTAACGACGAAACATGTCACCGACGAGGACGCGACAGCTACCACGGTTCCCACCGTCGGTAGCAAGATACCGACCAAGCTCGCCACCGACGTCAAATCGACGAAATCCTCTGAAACTTCGCGGCGAGTCGTCGGTGGAGCGAGGAGGAGCGCGTCTCGCGAGAAAGAAGCAGAGGAGGAGATTTCCGCGGAAACGACAGTTTCAAACGACGACAAGAAGAAATCGACGACACACTCGGCGTGGAGCAGAGCCAAGCAAACGAGTCGATCCTCGATGGAAAACGGCTCGTCGTCGGCGGAGCTACCTGGCAAGCTAGCCGGCGACGTCGAGAAGAAGCCCGACGGCAGATCGAGAGATTCAACGAGAAAAAAGTGCGAAGCTGTTTCGGAGAGCAACGGAGATACCGGCGACGCCGGTGTGAGGAAGAAAACTCGGATGGTACGAGTGGTGAAGAAGGTCGCGAAGAAATCGAGCGGACCCACTCCTGGTGTCGAGGTCGACAAAACGAACTCGGAGGGAAAGGAAAAGTCGGTCAAGTCGCGGACGAAGAGGAAGACGACAAGCACCGGGGAAGACAAGGGTTCCGACAAGGGCGAGAACGTGGAAAGGAACGGGTTCGAGAACGAGTCGACTCGGGAGAGACTAGATGGGAAATCGAGTAACGATCGAGCCGACGATCCTCCTCCCCCCGTTGTCGAGAGAGAGGAGCCTCAGCAACGGGCAAACAGGTGCAACTTGAAGCTCGACCTGTCCAAGATACCTCAGCACTCGTTCAGAAACGCCACGCCGAGGTCGTCCGACGACTCTCCAGGCTCGAAGTCGACGACCAATCAGGATCTGCCCGGTAAACTGGCGGAGTGCCTGTCGAAAGTGACGCACCGCGCCAACATCGCTGGCAACAAAATCATCATAGACAAGCCGCTGCGCGCGAAGGACGTCGCCGAGCTGAAGCGAGAGGTGACCGAGTGCGCCAAGATCATCGAGAGCCACCACGCGTTCGAGGATCCTCCTTCTCCTCCTCTCCGACAATCCTTCTCGCAGAGAGGGAACGCGCAAGAGGGAACGAGAGAGGAGACCACCATCGTGGTCGTCGACTGCTGCCAACGACCAAACGACCAACTCGTTCTCCTCTCCCCGACAGTCGACGAGCCCGAAAGCTTCGACTCGTGGTCGATCAGCTCGTCGACCGAGCTGAACCACGCGCGGCCGGACTTGCACTCGCCGACCTCGCCGTCTCACTCGTTGTTCGCGAGGAACGACAATAACAACAACAACAACAACTCGGACAACTCAGAGTCGATGATCGACCGAATACGCAGGCGGAGCTTCTACTCGCGGTTCAACGACCGGCGAAGGCCGTCGCTCGCGGCTCCGCCGCCGGGCGTCCTTTTGCCCAGCAGCAGCGCCACGCTGCCGAGAAAGTTCAGCCTCGCCGGACACCACTCTCGAGGAGAGCATCGGGAACTTCGGGAGCTGCGGGATCGTGGCAGATACTCGACTTCCGGATACGCCGGACTCGTCCCGAAGATCGGCAGCAGGCACACCGCGGACAAGAGCTACGTTTACGGCGAGGACGGTGTCTCGATCGGTCGAACGGGCCATCGCTACTCGGACATTGAGTCGCCGACGACCGAGCACGCGATCGCCCTCTCTTCCTCATACGACCCCCTCGCCAGGTACCTCCGATCGCCGACCTTCGATCTGTCCGCCTCCAGGTCGAGATACCACAGCGCCGACTTTGCCGCGGACCCGGAACTAGCCACCGCATACAGATTCCCTCTCTCCAGCTTGTCCAACGATTCCGGCCTCGCTGCTGCTGCTGCTGCTGCTCGCGGCTCCGGCTATTCCTCTCTGCCGAGAAAATACGGGATCACCGAGCCGAAAACCATCGAGTACTACGAGGAGCTGCTGTCTCCGAGCACCGCGGCCGACTACCTGTCGGTCGCTAGGAGGTCGCCCCTGTCCGGCTGCGAGAACGGTTATTACAGCGAGAACTCGGACCTACGCTCGCATCCTTCCGCGAAACTTGCACGGAGAAGCTGCGCGGAGAACAACGCGAGGACGAACCAGGACTTGTCCGATGGTAGCGATCTGACTTCTCCCAGCTCCTGCTGCGACGAGCAGTCCACCGAACACAGGAGGTAATCTCCTCTTTCTCTTCTATTTTGTCTTCTCCTTACACCAAAGTTGACAACACTTTTTTTTTTTTTTCTTTTTACATCTTTCTCCTCGTCTTCAAGGCCTCCCACATGCATCGATTTCTAGGTTTCGTGATACGTGTATTGCAATGTATGTATGCTCGACATCGGTGAATCGGCAGGCAGCTTTAACGTAACGGCTTCGTGAAATCTAAAAGTCGATTTATTTATTATACGTGCAATCGTTCGTAGGATAATTAATAATTACGTTATATTCGTTGATAAAAATTACGAATTTTTACACATCTTTCGCATCCCTCGCGTATAGACAATTTAGAGGTGGCTAACTGGCGGGCCTTGTCCCTACTTTCTTGATCGCTAGCGCTACCCCCACCACTGCATCGATCTCCCCACCACGTTGAAATTTCCTCGCCCCACTCTCTGTCTGATTGATTTCCCTACCAAGCAAGTGGAGAGATAACGCAGCTAGCAATGAGAAAAGTAGGGGCAAGGGCCGCCAATTAGCCGACTCTGATTTACAATAGAGAATTTACAACTGAGTTCCCCATAAATCTCAGTTGAACGTGCAATGTTTCGTTCAAATCATTTGGAGTTTTCATCGTAAAACGAAGAATTTTTAAAAAATTCGTTGACACCTTAANCCACTCTCTGTCTGATTGATTTCCCTACCAAGCAAGTGGAGAGATAACGCAGCTAGCAATGAGAAAAGTAGGGGCAAGGGCCGCCAATTAGCCGACTCTGATTTACAATAGAGAATTTACAACTGAGTTCCCCATAAATCTCAGTTGAACGTGCAATGTTTCGTTCAAATCATTTGGAGTTTTCATCGTAAAACGAAGAATTTTTAAAAAATTCGTTGACACCTTAATAACACGTATATCCTAAAATCATTTAAATTCCCCATAAATCTCAGTTGAACGTGCAATGTTTCGTTCAAATCATTTGGAGTTTTCATCGTAAAACGAAGAATTTTTAAAAAATTCGTTGACACCTTAATAACACGTATATCCTAAAATCATTTAAAATCACGTCTCACAAAAAAATAATGGTGCAAAGTGGCCAGTTTTTCTAACACGCGGCCGACGTTGGTGTTAACGTCGTTAACATCGCGTTTGCTTTGAATTTCCAGGAACAACGGCGAGCTTGTCACCGAGACGAAACACTCGCTTTCGACGCCCTCCGAAGCAGCCGGTCGTTGCGCCAACGATTACAGTTAACTTCGCTTTTGCTAACGACAAATCGCGCGATAACGCTTTGCGCGCGCACCAACTAGACTTTGACTAAATTACGTACAGGGTGGAAAGAAATGTTTGGCTAGTTTTGGTTTAACGATTCGATATGCGGAGAAGCGTGCAAGGTACGACAAATCGCGCGATAACGCTTTGCGCGCGCACCAACTAGACTTTGACTAAATTACGTACAGGGTGGAAAGAAATGTTTGGCTAGTTTTGGTTTAACGATTCGATATGCGGAGAAGCGTGCAAGGAACGCCTACCCTTAGTAGATTGATCTCAAGCCGAAAAAAAATTTTTCATCAAGAGGATCAAACTTGTACAAGAAATTGTACGTAACTTGCACACCTGAAATGATCTTTAAATTATGCATCTAATGAAAAATTGTATAATTAGCTTGAGGCTAACCTAATCGGCGAGAAAGTTTGACAAAATCAACCTTTTGATAGGTACAGGTACA
>NIPQ01091881.1:0-31484 GCA_002806875.1 Lepidotrigona ventralis hoosana
TTTTTTTTTTTGCGTCACAGTGACCACGAACGAGACGACAGTATGATCGTTACGATCCACGATGGAGTACACGGTGCTGCAGCAGCGTAAAAAAGCACTGCGCGACAACTTTTTCGGAATAAGCGAAGGGATGTCCAGCGAAGTGGACAGTTGGATGAGCAGGAAACCAAAGTGAGTGCTTTCTTTATCATTTCTCTGGCGACGTGGTAACGTCGAAGCAAAACGGTGAATTTTCAACGAAAACGTTCGGTTCTGTTTGTCGACGGAAATACCATCGAAATGACACGTCTTCTCGCGTGGGAGAAACGTTTTCTTCTTCAAGCGGACATGTCAATGAAGACATGGCGACATATATGTATACGTAGACGGATACCAGATCTTTGACGAACATGACTCATGTAGTACACACGTGTGAAACGTCCACGATGCAATAAACGGAGGAACGTTTCGTAGGATCTAGCGCGACACCATTATCAACACGCACGAAAGTGTATAGAACACAGCCACGATGTGAAATATGCATATTTACTAACCGAGAAATTAACATTTCTATGCTGAAATTAATTTTACGCGGCCCGGTTTACAGCTGCGTGTAGCTCGAGGTGTCTGCATATTGCGCTCTGAAATATTAAAGACTGCGTTATCATACAGTTATGATTTGGTGAGGTCGAACGGTGAATATAATTTCCCCTTTCGACTTTTGAGTCGATTTTTTTTTTCAACTACATTGTTACATTCGTGTAACCAGAGGATTTCTCCTCACTTCAGAAACAGGATAGGAGCAATTACTATGATAAAAAATATTTGGTCTTTTTCTTAAATTACAAAATTCCATCCTCTTTATATTCAATTCAATGATAACAGAGTTACAAACGAAAAAGATTCGTCTCTTTTCTAAACTATAAAATTTCATTCTCTCTATAACCAATCTAATAGTAGGAATAGTTACTATGAAACAAAAAAAAAAAAAATTGGTTTCTTTTCTAAATTATAAAGTTTCATCCTCTTTATAGCTAATCTAATAATAGAAATAGTTTTCTTTATATTCAGTCTAATGATATGTGAAATTATCACAAAATTTCATCCTCTCTGAAATAGTTACTGCGAAACAAAAGATTCGTCTCATTTCATGCAACTGGATCATGAAACTTCACTCTCTCTACATTCAATCTAACGACAGGGGCAATCGTTGCGAGGTTCGTCTCTTTTTTTCGAATCATAAAAATTTCGTCCTCTCTGTATCCAATTTATTCGCTGGGATTTCGCGATTCGCCTTCCACCGTGTCCCAAATAAACCATAAAATCTCCGGAGCAAATTGCTCTCCAGTTACATTAACTTACTCTCCGTACCAATTGTCGAGGAAAGGGTGGGGGGAAAAAGTTCGCGCCGGCTGGAAACAAAATCGACAGTCCCTCATTCCCAGCCGCAATTTCGTACTCGACGGTCCTCTCTCGTCTCAATTGGACCGGATCGTTATAATCGTTGTTCGGGGATTTGTATCCGCGTCGTCGAGACAGACAGAGGGGAGAAGGATCGGGGGATTAGTGGTCGGTGGGAAATGTTTTCCAGCTCAAAGGAAAGCGCGACGGACCGCTATATAATACCGGTAACTCGTTTTCTCTTTGCCGATGAACGTTTGTTTGGTAATGGGCGGCATGTCCGCGCGCATTTATGACTAGTTTGTAAGCACTACGTGGCCGGGCTGGCTTTGTCAACCCTGGCAGACCCTGTTATTCCTGTCCGTGCAGACGAATTTGTCCGACTGGCGAGAGCACTCCGTGAAAACGCGTCTCCACATTCACCTAGGCAAGAGTCTTTCAAACTACTCTGGGACCTGCTCCGGTCGTTTAAAAGCTTGATCCACCATCGTTGGCACACGTTTTATGCTCCTCTTTCTTTTGTCCCTTCTTTTCTTTCATATCCCGCCACCTCTTTGCCTTCTCGTTCGCTTTGCTCTATGATATTTCGAACGACGCGCAAATCTTTTTCTTTTTCTTTTTTTTTTCTTTTTTGACAAAACGGGCGTTTTTTTTTTCTTTTCTTTCTTCAAAGGGTTTTACTATAATTGATAAATTGCGCGGATTGTTGTATCTTTTAGACGACGTTTGTTCGAGAAATGGAGTAAAGATGTTTTCACTGTGTGTTGTTTCTTTTTAACATTGCGAAAGAGATTTGCACGAATACGTTGCGACGTGTAACTGTTGCTTGTTTGTTCACAAACTGGAATCGAGAACTGAGAGAGTTTGAGTACGGTGCGTCGAATAGACTTCGACGTAATAATGTTTGGAGACTAAACGCGAACAGTACCGTTACTATAATTGAACGCAGTAAACAACGACATGAAAGAGAGAGAGAGAGAGAGAGAGAGAAAGAGAGCGGGATAATTTAACTCACTAAATTAGAGCCAACTTAATTCCTTGACGTATAAATTCTTCTTCGTTTGGAAACAGAACGACTGAATTTCTTTCAAATAAGAAAGTTACTGGTAATTAAATGATAAGTGTAAGTTGAATTCGTCGAAATATCTATGCCTATTATGTTCGTGCACGCCACGAGCGTTGTTAATGTCAACCTGGACATATGATTTCTGATTTCTGATAACGTTCATAAAAATCAATGATCAGCGACATTTTCGTGAAAGATCAGATACAGAAGATAGAAAATAGACATCTCTAGTCAAGTCGATAAATGGGTCACTTGATCCAAAATGGATCACTGGGGTCATAATTTTTCTGAGATAAAAATAATGTAGGAATGACGTAAGAATGAATTGGAAATGAAGCGACAAGTATAACTTGAATTTCGCAAAGTGAAATAAATCTGTAACTTTGGATTCGTAATTTTTCAAAAGATAATGATAAACCAATAATTAATAACTTGAATTGGTGAAGCAAAACATCTATGTCACGTATATTATTGTACGTTCAATATCAAACCTGCATCCATAATTTATATGCTACACGTGTGACATTAATAAAAACCAGGAATGATCAACGATATGCTTGTGAAACAGAGAGAGAGAGAGAGAGAGAGAGAGAGAGAGAGAGTTGATATAGGAGGTAGATATCTTTAGTTAAGCCGAGAAATGGATCACTTACTGTTAGAATTACTCGCGTAACAGCGCTTCTATTTGGGAAATAATTATAATTGCACAGAAATACACCACCTGATGAAATGGCTAACATTTACTCTGCCAACACATGCCTGTGTACGTACCTCACGAGGACCATGAATTCGTGATCGAATCAAATGACAAGGAGCTTATTTGACTCTGATCCTCTGTTGTAAATGGAAACTGATACAGCGTGATAGAATGGAAGGATCGTTTACAGTTTCACGGAATTTCCATCCGACGCTTATCGTAATTGGATGGAATAGTTACTTCAACGAGTTCAAACAACAAAACTTTCTCCAATTATAACCATAACTTTCGAGAAACTTTTCGAAAGAAATATAAATACGTGGTGAACGAGAGGTTGTAAATTTCAACTTACAAACAACAAGCGGTGTTTAATTGATTTCGCAAAATATGTAAGAGCATCGTGACGGTATTTGTAATAATGAGTTCATGATAATTTAATTGCAGTGTGCACTCATTATAGGATCTTCTTAATTGTTTTGATAAGCACGTTATGTACTTCCAAAGTCTGACGCGCGATGTACAAGTGGGGTTGTGACGGAATAATTAGAGCAGCAATAACGAGGATTTATCGGGGAAATGTTTCTGAAACGTTTCACTTTGCAATAATTGTCAAATCCTTCTTTGAGGAAAACTTCGACAAAAGTTTCACTTTTATATGGAAACTTCCATGTCAAGGTATTCGAGAAATTCGAAGGGATTTCACAGCAGCGTATTAAACACAGGAGCAAGCGCAAAATATAACCGTATAGAAATTATAATGCCGTTTTCTTCATACAGAGAGAGAGAGAGAGAGAGAGAGACAGAGAGAGAGAGAGAGAGAGATCTACATTCTGAATGCACATTCGAATTGCTGGTTATGCTCGCTGAAACTCCAACTCAAGTACACCCTGCTCTACCTTAAGAGGATTCAATCCTACACAGACGCTCGCACACACGTGCACGCAATTCAACTGAGCATAGTCTTTGACGCACGCACGTATTCACAGAGTTCTAAGTTTCAAACACAACAACCACACTCCTCTCACAGGTGAGGGTAATCTCCCCTGCTAGTACATCGTGAACGCGCTATGTAACTGCAAGAGTAATTGCCACCTGTTTAGAACCATTACATTGACTGCAGCTGTAAATGCACACCGTTTGCTGGTACAGTCGTTAAAAAATGACGGCACAATTGCTATTACATTCGTCGTTAAGCTCAACTCTTTTAGACGTTGCTCTCGGGAGACTAACATAATCTTGACATAAACTTTAAGTAATTTATTTTAGTATTTTATTTGCAACGACATGTAAATAAAACGACGGAGGATCACGCAGATTTAAAATTATAATGGTATAACCACTGGTAAAATTCGAATGCCAAATTGTTAATGCAACTTTTCAAATTAATCAAAGAGAAAACGTTTCTCTCAAATGTCAATCGAACGTAATATCACGACGTGTTCAGCGCGTGAAAATGGCGGTAATCGCGTACAGAGTGGAACCTCTCGCAGGAACCACACCTGGCTGGTTCGATCGGTTCACGTACACACACGTTTACACGGGAGGAGGTACGAGGGCAACCGTGGTGCCGTGATAAAACGGTCGAGCCGTTACTTGGAAGTTCTTCAGCCCGGGATTGCGATCTAAGTTAAAATTAAATCGACCGTCGGATGATTCGGGTAGCCTGGCGCTCGCTCACGTGAGCCCACTCTGCGAAACCTTACGTTACCAGAGACGCTCTACCGCCAGGCGAGCAAGATTTTCCGTTCGTGGCGTGCACCTACCCGTACGTGAGCGGAAAGTACGAAACAGCCTAATGCACTTGGGAACCAGGCCCCCCTCGCGACGCATTATACGCCGTCGCGCTTTTCCACAACATCGGGGAACCTTTCGGCTGCAACTTGCCGCCATGTCCAAGAATTACGAGTCCCATTGCTTTCATTTAACGGGCTATAAGCACGCTCTAATGGTTGCTTTTTATACGACCGCGAAGAATGTATTTGCTACGTTACTCGATTGTGTCGAGTTTTGATAAGTTGATGAGAACGCAGAAATATTTCTAACTTTCTTTAGATTAAATTCCTTTGAACATTTAGCTTATACTAGAGATAATCTTGTAATCAATGAAATAATTGTTTTATTTATTAGAGAGAATAATATGTTAAATAAATATGTCAAAACATTAATTCTTTGAACATTTAGTCTATATTAGAGGCGACCTTATAATCAATAATAAAATAATTGTTTTATAATTGGAAACATTACATTATTATATATAAATAAATACATTAAAAGTATGAGTTCAAAGATTAATGTATTTGTAATTTGTTACATGTAATTTTAAGCGCTCAAGAGGTTAAATCATTCCAATTTAATACACTCTTAACATTTTTTAACCGATTACCGATCCTTCGATTGTATCGAGTGAAATTCCATGTCCGTTATTCGAGAATAAAAGGGAAAAAACATTATACAGCTACGCGTTCGTTCGTTCGATTTGCGGTCGTATAAACGTCGAGAAGTTTCTTGCAAAGTTGTGCTTAGCGTCGACCTTCGCCTTTCCAGAGACGTTATTTGTCGCGTGTCTCTGGATCGTGGGGTTGTTTCCGGCAAACGAGCTACCACCGATCCTCCTCGCCAGGGCGAAAATTTTTACGAGCAACATAAAAACCGTCAGCGCGCGACGTCGACACCGAAACGGCGGATACGCGGCTTTCGTTACGGACATTTCGGTTACATTTTTTCCCTTCTTTTTTCCCCCTTATCCCTTTTTCATCGCTTTTTTCTTTCTTTTCTCGCCGAATCAAACGACGACGTCCGGGAGCAGAAAATATTCGCAGATGAACAAAAACACGCCGTGTACGCGAGGCAGTGCGTGGTTGCGAGTATAAACGTGTATGTAGCGATCGTAAAACAGAACGAGAAGGTTTTTCGAGCGGTGTAATCCGCCGTGCAACAGATCCTATGTTAGGCGGCGGGCTAGAATCGAGTCGCTGAAAAGAGCGAATTGCTGCTTCGAATTTACACATCGGAGCATGAATCTCTCAATTAAATAGCCGCGTCCAGGCTATAATGAATTGTTTTCACGCGAGATACGAGCTCTCGCCGAAGAATAGAATAACTGCCGACCGATATGAATTCGATAGTCCGATGATAAGCCATCGGATGTTTGTTTTCGATACACCGTTTCGTCAGTTTTTATCGTCGGAAGTTTATAAAACTTTGTGTACGTGTAAATTGACTCGTTCTTGTACAAAGTGTCCCAGCATCGCGATGATTCTATATGAAAGAATAAGTCGAAAATGAAGGATGAAATTTGTTCACTTGAGCTGTGGCTCTTTTTTTTGAGAAAATCAAATCAGTTTGAAAATTTATCAAGTATATACGCGAGTTCAGTTAATTCTATCTCTAAGAGAAAAGAAGGTTCATTCCACGTGTAAAAATGTTTTTGTATGATGCTTCGAGAAAATAGAATTTCAAAATTTGTCAAGTACATATATACCAAGGCACATTTTTAACAAAGTTGAAACGTGTTCGAAGCCTATTTTCTCGAAAATGAAGCTTCAATTGAAAAATTTTTCATTTACGTAGACTAATCTTCTCTAATCTTAATTATTCTTCTCCGTTACGTTTAGAATTAATCGAAGTCCCCTCCTTTTGATTCAAATCGAAAACAAAGAATCTTACAAAAAAATTTCGTTCTTTATTTTTTCATCCCGCTCACCTGTGTATTTAATCATCTAAAAAAAAAAAAAAGAATTTCTTCAAGTTTCACATTTTCTTGATTGTTCATCGCTGTTGTCGAACTAATTCGAAGTTGTTGTTATTGTTTCTTTAGAGACGAACCTGAGAAAGCGTACGCTACGAGCGACCTGGATCGATACTCGGAAATATACAATATGAAACACAAACGACGAGGCATCGCGTTAATCTTCAACCACATCAACTTCAAGAAGATGCACTCGCGAGCAGGCGGGGAAATAGATTCGAAGGAACTAGCGCAAACATTACATTACCTTGGTTTTGACGTACGGGTCCATATCGACCCGCCTCTTAAAACGATATCGTCGACGTTGAAAAACGGTGAGTACACGACGAGACTTCCCAAAGTCTCGGAAGAAGGAGCAGTTTCTTCTTTCGAGCAGTTTCTTTGCTTTCGTGCCGTGCGTCATTTTGAGAAACAGGCGAACGACATTCTAAGCTCGCCTCTGTTCGAATCATTTACTTTAAGCTTGATAAATCAACAACCTGTGAGAACAACACGCTGAAACTAATTGTCGACCGACCAACTTCACGAATCTTCCTTCTAATTTCCGAATAAACGTTGCTTGACAGAATTCGTCGATTGAAAGTCAATTTTCATCGTTTCTCCCGAAACTTTGCCAAGACTGCATCAACTTGACTCGATAGTTCTCGCTCGAAGATTCAATTTTTTTCCCGGTTGGCGCCGGAAGGGTTCAACGTAAAGTCTGATCCATCCGATAAAATATAATTTTTCCCCCGAAGCGTTAAGCTCCCAAATTTGCCTTCGTTGCTGAAACAACGAACGTGCGACAACATTAGAAAAGTAAAACGAAAAGTAGAAGAGAAGGGAATGAAATTTGCAATCGGTCGGTGGACTTGGCCGCGTGAAATTGCACGAGAATCATTCACGGAAGTTACGATAAATTCTGGCGGGTCATTTCCGCCTCGAAATTTTTCGTTCAAAGTAGCAGACTGTTACGTTGCGAGCGGGCCCCGCGATAACGCGATTTGCCGCGCAAACCACGTTTCATTCGTTCCCGGCGACAGGCTTTAATCATTTTTCTGCGCCGCTCGTTAAACTGCGGCAAATTCGTAACAGTGTGTGTGTGAGAGAGAGAGAGAGATAATACGCGAAATAATTCATTTCAACCGTGACTGGGTAACGAATCGCGTATCCATTATTTGAGTAACGTCACTTTTACGTAGCCGTGGTACGATCCGACCGAAAACGTGATTGCCACCTAAATCGAAATGTTTTCGGACCCGTTCAGTTACTTCACACGAGAACGTATCGTTGATTTTATCCGCATTATAATAATTATCAGCGTGTTATAAACGTACCATTGATTGCTACATAGAGATGGGACAAAAATTCCTTCCCATCTATTCCTTTTTTTTTTTAATAAAACGTCGAAATTTAAGGAAAAACTAATTTTATTAATTAAATTAAATGATAATCTAAGTTTATTAATTTCATATTTTTTTGTATACTTTAATCTGTAGAAAAAAATTTTTTTAAATAAAATAACAAAAAAATTATTACGGATTTACTTCAGTAGGAAGTGATTTTTGGCCCATCCTATATAAATGTTTCGATGCTCGCACAAGCAATTTCCTCTCAAATTATCAACAATATACAAGAAGAAGCTTGCTTGTGTGAACGTTGACTGATTCTGACGGAGGGAGCTCGATCGAGCGGAGCAAACATTTAGTGATTTACAAGTTATTTCAAAGTGCACTATCGCGAAGCGTATATTTGAACAACAATTTATCGGTTGTCTTCATGGATATATGTAGATAGCCCGAATACAAGGTTCGGGGTAATATTTTTCAGTCGCGAAGCCGAGGCTGTGCGTATCAAGAACGATTCTTCAAACGGAATACTACACGCACACAGCGGTACATTTCGCTGCGCGGAACAATTCGTTTCGGCGCGTAAATTCACCGCGGAATCCTCAACAGGTTTGAACAGAGGCCGCGACAACGAGGGTGTCAGAGGGGAAACTCTTTCTCTCGTCGATCGGCATGCATTCGCCGCGAACTCGACGTTCCTAAAGCACGCGCGTAACATCGTCGTAAAACTCGCGTGGCAGAGGAGAGCGAGGAGCTCGGCCGAGCGTAGGCGATCTTTGCCCAACAAATCGTAAACCGACCGAGAAAGAGGAAGCGAACGGAAATGTAACTGTCCATGGAAAAGTCACCGCGAAGCGTTGTGTTCCCGTTCGATTCATTCTCCGCCCTTTTCCTGACTCCTTCTATTTATCGTTGATCCATTCAAATATTGACACAATAGGCGTCACCGCCGTGTTCGACATACATTTATCAAACGCTTTTGTCGACGTCGAACAAAGATGTTCTTACATTGTCGGGCAAGCGTGAAGCTCGTAAATCGCCCGCCCCTGAATCATCCATAGATCGCGACAAACGTTCCAGAGGGTTTCATTTAAAACGCCTTTTCCACCGGTATTATCCGAACGGTGAATTTCAATGAACGGCTTGGCTGTGGTTCCCGTTTTATATCTCTCCCGTTCGCTATCACCGTCGAGTCGATGCGCAAGAATGATAAATCGTCTGCCACGGTAATTAGAACGATACGACGAAGAGGCAGACTTACCTTTTAATTTTCTACCGCCAGTGTAAGTCACTCCGAGTCCGATCGAAGATGTTTAATCCGCTTCAACTCGGTGTGTTTTCCACCCATATTCTGACACGATAATACAGCGCGTTCTTACGAGTTGTTGCATTGAAACTAACGTGAAGAAATACATAGCACAATTATCTTGAAATTAATTTAGCCTCCCTCCATATTCAGTTTAAAAATGTATTTATCTTTTCAGAAATATAACTAAAAACGTGTATATGTGAACCAATTACACATAGTGAAGATTAAGTGTGAACCGGTGGTTAAATGATATTTATTCTCTTT
This sequence comes from Lepidotrigona ventralis hoosana, assembly GCA_002806875.1. Lineage (NCBI taxonomy): Eukaryota > Metazoa > Arthropoda > Insecta > Hymenoptera > Apidae > Lepidotrigona > Lepidotrigona ventralis. Next base: position 9,793 of record NIPQ01091881.1, read on the forward strand.
CTGTGACCGATGAAATATTCTCGATAGGAGTTTAATAATCTCAAGGTGATCTCATTAATTCTTCGAATTAATCGCTTAATCGTATTAGATAGCAAAATTTCAATTGAATTCAGATACTTGATCGCGNTACACGCAATAATGGAGTTAATAAGTACGCGATAGTATCGCTTGACGCTTATGGTATTTCACAATTTCCTCCGGCAGACATTCTCGCGCTGCGAGCAGCGGTAAATTGTGCAGAGGAAACGAGCGGAAGACGTGTTTATACGTACGTTTGTCCTCGGTCGGCGAAGTACGTTTGCCAACCGGTGGCATTCCAAACAGCCGCGCCGTGGAAAAAGGACACAGCATTGTACGAAAGAACGTTTCAACTTCTCTGGAAAGACGTGTTTATACGTACGTTTGTCCTCGGTCGGCGAAGTACGTTTGCCAACCGGTGGCATTCCAAACAGCCGCGCCGTGGAAAAAGGACACAGCATTGTACGAAAGAACGTTTCAACTTCTCTGGAACAACTTTCCTTTCTTGCCTCTGACGCTGCTGCTGATGGACACTGTAAGAACGTGTCAGCCGCGTCTTTCCGCGCCGTTTCAACCTTGTGTTGCCCGAGGACACAAACGAAAAGGAATTATCATACGCGGAAACGACGCGACGAAAATTAACTCGCGAGAACGCGCCACGCGCGAGCAAAGAAAAACAAGACTTCGGCAAATCCTCGCGCAATTCGCGAAGCTTGCAAACCCGACGTTGTAAACGTTGCAAACTGGAACAAGCAACGCGAAGAACTGTTAACCAGAAGTGATTCACGAATAAAATTGTGATAAAGTGCAAATGCATACGCAACTTCGAATAATATTCTCTAAATATATTTAAAGAAGTTAATATGTACAGAGAGTTGCAGGCTAGCTGCGATCTCTGCCTTCCCTCCCCATTATACTTTAATCCCGCATTATCTGAAATTCATTTCGTTCGGGAAAGCTCGGCTAAAAAGCTAACTACCTGAACAGTTTTGCACGCTTTTGTGTTTACATCGGAGCCGTGTTATCGGGACACTAGTAAAATTAGAAAAGAGAAAAGAACGGCCAGTGAATATTCATGAAAATGAATATTTTAAATCCTCGTGAATAAGTCTTTGCAGGGGGGAAATAAAAAAAGTCTGTGGATACAGCTGGACCGAGGAGGATGCGAAAAATTGATACAGTTTGTTAATGCAGAAATAATAAATTGCAATTCGAAGCAATCATCAGGTACCGAAGGTTTAGTAGAAAAGAAATGCGTTTAATTTAATTATTAAACGTACCAGTAGTCGAACTCTTTTGTAATTTCAAGAAGAAATTGGTCACAGCGCATCAAGTGTAAGTAGATTACTTGATACCAAGTAGATTTACGACTATCAGTGTAGAGTACATTGATCCTAAGTTTCACAAGGGAGCATAATGAAGGAGTAGATACTACGAGGAGAAAATAATACGTACTAAAATTAATACGTGTAAGAGGGTGAAGTTCAGCGATATCGTAGAACCCCGTAGCAAGTTACTCGCAACATTTATTGCATCGTTAGATAAAGAGATCGCAAAGAGAGAGAGAGAGAGAGAGACCGAAGAGCTAAAGTTCGCGAGGAGCTAATAAAATTGATTCACGGAGGGGAAGGAAGAACTCTGGCAAAGAAAATGGAATCCGCTTAGTTTCATTCGTGGATTCAGACTAATTGCTACATTCTCAAAAGAGACGAAACATTTGTACAGCGTGGTGTATCAGAAAATCGGTAAAAGGATCGGTCAATTAACCAAAGATTAAGCTGTTCGCGACGTTTCTTCTGAAATTTCAATTTCTTCGTCAATCATCAGTTACGAAGACGAACGCAATAGCGTGACAATTGCACAAAATTAAATGACGAAGGAGGGGAAAGACGCGAAGAAACCAGAAGTGACCAGAAAGCGGCGCAAGCTGGATTCGCAAGCTTGGACGCGTGAATTCAAAGGGCAAATCAAAAGGTTTGGAAAAGGTTCGTTTGGAGAACGATTCGATGAACGTGTCCGAACTGTTTGCAAAAGTGATTTTCAAGTCCGACGGTGTTTGCTGTGGCGAACGCAACAGTCAAGCCGGATGGGGCGAACGGGTTAAACGAACAATACGTGCTGTCGTTAACCTCTTGATTTGCTTGCGTATGACCCATCACAGTAAACAGCTCGGTCATCTATTGTGGACCACACTGAATTAATTAATCCTTTCATTAAATCTAGTGGGCAGACTCGTGCTCGCTGCTCGAAATCTATAACGTGGCGCGGTTTCCCGATTTAGCACGAGGACTTTCATTACTATAGTTTTAATCGCTCGCAATAGGTACGTAATGTCGTTGTTATTAATCTTGTCCTCATTGCTCGAACGAGATGACACGAAACGGTCAACGAATGGGTTAGGGTCAGAGACGATCGATTTTCAGCTGACGTTTTGTCGTCTCGCAAATGCGAGAGTAATTAGCTGCAACAGCAAAGGGGGATCTCCGAATCTAGACCAAAGTGGTTGAAAATCTGAGAATTGGCTCGTAAATTTGACAACTCGCAGGTTTTAAAATCAGTCGAAAATCTGAAATTCTAGAAACTCGGTATATTCAAGCGAGTGACACGCTTTTGTAACGAGTAGTAAAATTTATCGAATCCAAAGAGACAAAAGGTCATCACGATCTGAACGAAGGAGAGAGCAATCGCGTAGTGCAATCTGACCGCGATATTGTTTCGACGTTCTGAAGTCTCAAACACCTGTAGAGCTAATTACGCCTCCTGTCTTTGGAACAATAATCGTCAGCAAGTCTGACGCACCGCACCGCGAAGTCATCAAGACACGCAACAACGTAAACGCATATAGTACATGATTTTCGCGAACGGACATGGGAATGACGCGGTGAACTTCCGGTCCTGCCAATATTGTTCATTGTATCAAGCTACTCGAGCAAACAGACCGAGGCTCGTTATCGCAGGCGTCGCTGAATTAATTAATCCTTTCATTATAGCTGCCGCGGAAGACCACACGGATGCCGATTGTTTGATCGTCGCTGCTATGTCGCACGGAGAATCGGGTTTCCTGCATACGACCGACAACGTGTATCCGGTGGACATGCTGTGGACCCCTTTCCTCGGCGATCGATGTCCCAGCTTGGCAGGCAAGCCGAAATTATTCTTCATTCAGGTCAGTTCTCTCTTGTCAAATACGACACTTTTCAGGGTCGTATCGATGTATCGCGACGTCAGATAGTTCAGAATATTCGTCGTCACGGATTTTGCACAGGCTGCGAAACAACGACTCCGACTCCGATTTTGTGATAACGCACGATTATGCAATCAAACGTTCTAAACGTTCGAAGCTTGGCCAAACAGTACGGCACACCGCAAATAAATAAAGTCAATTGAAATGCCGCTAATGAACTCGAATTACCGTCGATCGGTAAACAAATGTTTGCCGCCGTTCACGGAAGACGAGTCCCAGGACACGAGGCTGAATTTACTTCTGCGATCCGGTTGGAAAAGTCGAATTCGCAAACGCGGTGTAGAAAAAAAAGAGAGATTCCCTTTCGGTGTTGTTGAATTAATTACTCGTCACATACAAAACTGTGTCACTGAGAAATCGTAGAAATTGCGATATTACGGAGAACAAATATGCGTGAATTTCCGCGAACTGCCGAGTAATTAAATAGCCTGCCACAGAAGCTTGAATTTTTCATGTTTTGAACGTGAAACGCTCCGCGTTTACAGAGACATAATATTTGAAGAACGTAAATATATCATAGTTGTAGAAAACGTAAAAAACGGGCCAGTAACTTCTGTTTATGGTTTGCATGGTTGCCCAACTATGCTTCTCCCACGAATTTTCAGTTTGGGAGACGTTATGTACTTCGCGTAAATGTCCATCGGGGTATCTTTTCCTTTTTCGCGGCAATTGAAAGCGTGAGTGTGGGGAAATTTATTAATGAAAATAACACACGTGTGTGTGTGTGTGTGAGAGAGAGAAATTCTAACACGCAAGGCTATCTCCTTTTGCTCGATATTTCTGTAATAATCGAGAATCAAACGGGCGGAATTACTCGGAAATTGTTCGATCCGAGAAAGTTATTTTCCGAGCGATGAAGCGACAGCGAGAGGGTAACGTAAATATTTCACAATGACGTAAATCTTGATTTCATTCGCGATGTAACGCAAGCTGGATCTCTTCAGGATGATCTCTCAAGATTTTGTAATACGAAGCGCATTACCGTGGCAAAGCTCTATTTTTTAGCTCTTTCGTGCACCTGTGAAATGCGTGTATACAGGGTGGCTGTATCCTGAACAGCCACCGTGAAAAGTTGTCCGAAAAGTGTAATATAATTTGTATAACGTATCTAGGATACATACGTAGTTCTTTTCCATCCGTTCTCTTTTCCATAGAGCAGCGGGGAAGGTTTTAAGGACGAGTAAATTTGTTTTACTCGTAACGTGACATTTAAACTGTGGATTCCTATGCGAAATCGTATCTCTAGGAATGTAATTAAAGATACATACCCAGACCTAGGTAGAAAAGGAAATTGTTTCACGTTCCAAAGAGCACTATACCTTGAATACGTTTCGTCTATTTTTTCATAATTTGTCATCTTTAAACTTCTCATAAGTGCATAAAAATCCGTTTCAGTGATGACATTTGCAAAGACAAATCCAACGACGGTTTTATAGAAAGTTTTGGAATATTAAGAATCTCCTGCAGGTTTGAAATAATAATTTTTGATTTTCGAATATTCGTGGACAGGTGAAAAACAGGACAAATTTTATCTTTCCCTGGAATAGAAATTTTTGTGACGTGCTTGAAATAATTAAGAATCATTATCGATATATTTTCAACAAAGATCATTCTCGCTTAGAACGAATGTTTTACCGTCTCAAGCAAATATTCTATATACAGGGTGTTCCTACTTTTTCAGTAGATATAAGTGAAGATAAGAAAACAAAATATCACATGTTCAAAAAGTCTTAATGAACTATAACGAAAATTCAAAGTAAAAATTGGGGATATTTATCTATGTCAGTGTTGTTCATTTTTTTACGAATACAGGCTTGACATTCATCAAAAATTGAATTTATTACATTTGGAGTTTCCAGTTGATTTGCTTTCGTTTCATTAAACGCACTATAAATTCTTTGTACTCGTTCCTTACGCGTATTAAACTTTGAGTGGTAAATATTTTGTTTTAACAATTAGTTGAAATCCAATGGCCTGAGATGGAATTGATCTATTCATCTTTGTGAATAATGTTGATTTATATATTCACAAGCTGCACTTGTATCGCATAGTGTGCAGCACAATCATCTAACTATTTTGTCGAGTGGACACTAACATATCTCTAGTTCTCTAAGAAAATAAATTTCGTAGAAAATAGTAATTCCGAGTATTCCTACGCCGAACAAATTTTCATCACGAATCGTTTCACATTCCTAGAGCTGTTCTCTAACCCCGTGGAGACGTGCCACTCTCGCGCAGTTGTTCGCGAAAAATCTTATTATATCGAATCGTCGCGACAAAGAATTTTCGAGCATGCGTTTATACGACGCATTTCTTATTTTCTCATCTTCATTCACTGGAACCCGGGGATAGAAAGCAGGAACACCCCGTATATAATACTGGCCGGCGGAAAAGAATTGCGCAACGCGGGAAATAATTATCGCCACTCTTTATTCAAAGGACGGGGGACAAAGCGATAACTGTGAAAAGAAAGTTTGTTTATCCAACGGTGAATTGCGCTTCCATCTCTCGGTCATTGTCTCGCAATCCTCGCCGCTCGCTTTCTGCCACCCTGTCCCTCCTCGCGCCGATAAGTATTCATACCCGCGAAATAACTTCCCATCCTTGCGCCTTCGTTTAATTGAAACCCGTACGTTCGAATCGTTTTCATCTGTTATCCAGCCGGGGCAGTAAGATCGCGTTTCCCCGCGGTATAATGAAACAACCTGGCAAACAACAAGCAAGCCTAGTTCCACTATGAATCAATTTGTTGCCGCGTAACGTTTTGTTGCGTTCGCAGCGCGGCGTTTCCCCGCAATTACACCCGCCCGCTCGTATTAACGGCCGTTCGTTTCAATCGGTTATTGGAAACAACGGAGCGGTTTTTGCGCCGGCAACAGGAATCCACAATGCAGAATCGCAGCCGGGAGAAATGGAAACACTCGGCAAACAGAACGATCGGCGACGCCGATTGTTTCGCGGCTGAGTTCAAATCGCAAGGCAAATTTCACGCGATGAACTTTCCAATGTATGTAGCCATAATGTCGTTTCCTCGACACTGTAGGAAATTTTATTTTATTTCAGAGTTAATACCTAGTTTTAATTTTCTATTCCCTTTTTGCGAAGTTTAGTTTCAAAATTGACATTACTTATGGTTAAGCTATAAGCATCGATTGTTCGAGTTCAAATAAGCGAGCAACGAGCTCTGTTATCATCAGAGATACGTCGAGTTTTGTCTCTGTGCCGAGATTGTAACGCGTGCGTTGTTATCATCTAAATTTGATGAATAGTTGCGTAAAAAATGATTTTCAATATGAAGGAAGTATGACGCTCCACAAATTTCATCGNAGTATTCTGTTATCATCAAAGATACGTCGAGTTTTGTCTCTGTGCCGAGATTGTAACGCGTGCGTTGTTATCATCTAAATTTGATGAATAGTTGCGTAAAAAATGATTTTCAATATGAAGGAAGTATGACGCTCCACAAATTTCATCGAGAACCGGGATCATTTTTTGAAACGAAATGCTGCGCGTTCTACGCCGAGGTTCGGGTAAATTTCGAGTGAAATTTTTTTAATCGGAATTTCGATTATTAGCAGCATGTTTAAATACAACGTGTAACGAGATATTCCGCTTCGAATAATATCGGATTCGTTTTTAATTCGAGATAAAAATCCAGTGCGTGCAAAAAATTGCGTGTCGTACGAAGACATTCGTAGACGAACGAAACAGGATACAATATTAGCTCTATTGAATTTACAACCAACGACCGCAATATCTGTAAATGCATTTTCAGCCCGAATTCCAGCGCTCTTTCGAGCACTCCGTCACTTCTAGACTACGGTACGTCATTTAAAAAGAAAACAAAAAAAAAAAAAAAAAAAAAAACCNCATCTACGAAGAAAGCACATACGTTACGCCATGAAACTTTTGTACGCGACAATTTTTCAACGAACCCATAATTTACGAGTTACGCCGGCGCGTGTAAGTTAGACGCTTGTTACAAGTGATGGATCGTAACACGGTGCGTTCGAAAATATTTCACAGCGACAATAAAAATAGAGAATTTAAAGCCGAGGGAAACAGCGCGACGCTTTAAAAATATCCATAATTTCGAGAACATCGCCGCGGCCATCAGCGTAAACCGCCGAGAATTTACATCACACACCAGCCCCTCGAATATCTGTTTCCCCTACCAATGAAGTTTCCTTTCTATTACATTTCTTCGGTTTACGTGGTTACTCGAACGGCAAAGTCTTCGGTTGTTTTCTCCGCCATGTCCTCGAAGCGAGAAAGAGAAACTTTCGCCCGTTGCAAGAAATTAATCCCGGCCACAAAGGGCCGGAGAGTTCGACGATAGGGGACACGTGAAAATCGAGGGAAACAAGCTCATTCCCGCGAGCGGTGAGAGGCCACTAACGCTTGGTGTTTCCGGTTCTTCGCGACGAGTGGAGAGGCGGCGCGAGCGCACCAACGGAAGTGGAAAAGACGACATAGTTAATTATCCGTACGATGTTTCAAAGGGACATGAAAGAGTTTTACAGTTGACGAGGTTACTTCACAACTCGTTTAACGAGCTCTTCAGTACGTGCCACGCTGCGAGCGTACCACGCGTTAAGTCGCGGAAACATTTGACAGAACGTGATTTAATTCGCGAACAAACATGCGAAGAATTAAAATGATCGATGGAATTATTTCACAGTGGAACACGCGACTCGCTGCTACACGCTACGTTTGCAATTTATTTCTTTCAACTTTATCTTTCACTCTTCATTCCACCTTCCCACTGTATAGTAAGAGCCAGTGAGAATGAAAATTTGATTATCGATAACGATAATTTTATTGTCGATCATTGAAACTGAAGTGGTTTCTCACTTCGAAACATACAATCTCTACTTTGACTGAGCTTTGATTTCGTGTTCGTTTTCTTTTTTTTTTTTCCAAAGATGATTTTACATCGCGTAATGGGTGAGGATACTTCTTTCTCTAAAATTGTAAAAGTTTAAAAGATTTTCTTCGTGCCTAGGTCTGCCATCGTTGCGAAGATTGAAGTTTCCCATTAAAACTTGTTGCACGATCTTTTTTCACCGTTTTATTAAACGTTGAATATTAGGGTTGAACGATAAAAATTCAAGAAATTCGAACATTTCGTCCAACTCCAATGTTCAAAGTTCGGTAAAATGGTGAGAAAAGTGAAAAATTTTCAATTTCAAAATGACCATGGGGGATTTGGTCCATTTTTACTGTCATTTAAATTTTTACAATTTCCTATTTAAAATTTTCATTTCCTCAGCTACACGATATAAATTCATTAAAAAAAGAAAAAAACGAATTCAATACTGTCAAAGTAGAGATATGCTTCAAAATGAGATCGTCACGTTTTCATTACCTTTTACAAAGTTATACAATTTTATACACTTTTCACTGGCACAATGATGCTCTTCACGATATATTATATAATATAAACTATGATATTCGCGTAGTTTTTGATACCAAAAATCCACAACGTTGCATAAACTGCAAAATATCCAAAACAGAGAACAAACAAATTTAGTATATCTACGTTCCTTGGATACGTAAAATCTCATGAACGTTCTTCAAATTGCAACCGACAAGAAGCAATGCGTTCCAATCAAAAGCCGTAGCACGAAGGAGAATCGTATTTCAAACGCGGGAATCTAATACTCACGACAATGCTCTCAAGCCGCGCGTTTTACAATATCGCAAATGGTGCATTTGTTTAAGGTCCCGTTTCGTAATAATTCAGCGCGTTTAATCCGCCGCGTTGCTTCCCCGCGAGGGAGCCGCATAAATCACGAGCGTGGGCGAGTTTTATCGACTAAAAGCTGCGGAGAATCTAAACATTTCACGGCTTTGTTTTCGCGCGCGTCGATCTCGACCCGCGAATTTCCGGATTTCGCGTCCCGTCGAATTCGTAATGGAGGAACAAGTCCAAACGCGGCTGACTCCTCCACTTCTTCACGACGCGATCCTCGCGAATCTTTTTTCGGCTAAAATGTACGCCACGCGATAACGTCGCCACGTTCGCGAGGTGATATATAAGAGAGGCTTCTAGTGCACGACATTTTCTCCGCCACTAGGGAACGCCAGTTAAAAGATTGGAAAATAAGAAAGCGAGGGGACGATGGGATGGTAAACGAGTGGGGAAAGGACACTAGATCGCGGAGAGCGCGTGTAGTTTGCCGCGCGAAAATTGTTTCGGTGGGAGGGTAATATATATTTACGGAATTCGCACTGGTTTTCAGAGGAGCACTAGTCGCTAATGAAAATTGCTTTTCGGGGAGGGTTGGGGGGTGGGGAGGTATGTCGATTTGAAATAACTCGATTGATCGAAATTTTGATACAATCGGACGCGTAACGAAGTAGATATGACTTTTGATTGATTCGAATCACCCCGCGGCCGATATATCATCTGGTTGCGCTACTGAAACGGCGCTACGCAGCTCGAAGACTCGGTTTTCGCAAAATTTTGCTCCAGTTTGCGTAATATACTCAAATCCGTTTGATTCAACTAACGAGATTGAGTCTTACGCGTGCGTGGAATATATTTGCCCGGAAACGAAAAACCGTCCCCTTTGGAAAATCACGCCTCGACATTGTAGCAAGTGGTTAACGTCGGTCGTAAATTTTCGAGAGAGCATTTATGACATCCGGTTGCCAATTCCGCTGCGAGGACGAGCGAGGACAGAGCTCGCACGCCAATTGCGCTGTTTCCGCAGTTAAGTAAAGCGTGATTTATGGCGGAACGTAGTAGCAGCCAGTTCGAGCGTAGAAAGATCTGTAACGAGGCTCCGTTTCAGGCGTATTGTCTTTTTTAAAGAGAGAAAAAAAAAAGTTATACCAATTACTCTGGAATTTTTATGTCATCGAGCCACTTCGTTAATTTCATCTACGTACCTACCTTCGCAAATACTAACTCGTTTCGTCACTGATGAACGTTATTCAATCCGAGGTAAGTATCGACAGATCCTTCATTTTCTCGAATAAAGGAAATCTCGTACCCGGTTGAAACGAGCGTACAAAAGGGAACGTCGCGGACTCACACTCGTTTTCTTTTTCGCAGTCTTGCCGTGGGACGCAGCTGGACAATGGAGTGGAAATTATTCACGAGACGGACTCCACGTCGAATTACAGCCTGCCTGCCTACGCGGATATTATGGTCGCGTACTCCACTTACGACGGTGGGTAGATGCGTGTATTGTACATTCTCCTCGCACTTTTCATGCATATGTATGTATGTATGCATGTATACGTATACACGTATACAAGACGTGCCACATGAAGCTAACCGCGCAATTTTCTTTTAAATTATTCGCTATGGAGAAAAAATGTTTCGAACACAGCATACATTGTTTCGAGGGAGATCAATCTTGGGCCACAAATCTTGTTTAGGTGGTCATTCTTCCGAAATTTCAGGCTGGCCTTTGATTTTTTTAAAAGAACTGTAAATTTTTGAGTTCACAGTCTTGCACGCAGCACACGATCAGACGACAACGTTGGTATTCTAAGATCATTAAAGGTCATTCAACGCCGCTCAAAATTTTTTTGAACATTTTTTGAACATTCAGAGATCGTTCCTTATCTATGATATTCAAAGTGGTGACCTTCGGCAGCCTTTTCAATGTTTCAGAAGTAATTTGTTAACGTTTCTTATACGATTAGTGGGTTGCTCTCGAAACGCTTGGTTCTTTAGAAAACCCTACAAGAGAAATGTGTTGCAACTGTCGTTTGAGGACAGAATAAATCAGTGTATCGATGTCTAAACTTGCCAGATTCGTAACTTTCATTTGAAATGTTTTTCTCCATATAGAATCGTTTAAGAGAAAATTGTGTGGTTGGATTCACGTGGAACACCTTGTATCACAAACGCATTGCGTGGGTGTATCTGCCCGCGCGTGCGTGAACAAACTTCTTATTTCACGAGCCGAGACGCGCAACAATGCTCGAGCTCGAGGTACGTGCTCGACGGGGGAGCTAAGTACGTTTGTTTTGTCGGCAAGTTGCCGGAGAGAGTGTGTGTAAGAGAGAGAGAGAGAAAGCTGTTCTCGCGAATTCGTGTTTCAGCGGATGTTTGGCCCCTCAGTGGGCGCAACAACGTGCGTGTGCAATTCGCGCTCCTGTTGTCTGGCTCTTGTCGGGCCTTCATTTGCAAGTCAATAACAGGAAAGAATAGGGGGACTATAAATTTCTAGCCTGGCTTTCGTTGTTATGTTCGCGGGATGTTTGTACACGGTGTACGACGCACGAGCCACGATGCAAATGCGTCAGGCAATTTCAAACGGACTTTTTGGACTTTGTAATTAGAACGATGTGAATTTCACGCGTTTCTCGAATGACTACTGATGAATAACAGATGACCAGTCGAAGACAAATACGTGCCCTCCGTATCGTTCACCGCGGCATTGCGGATCTTCTCGCAAAAGAGAAATTACGCTTCGACGACAGAGTCGGGAGAAAGAAAAAAATTCATAAAAACCAATCCTTAATGAGTTACAAAGTGACGTCATTAAAGATTCCGAACGATTATCCTTTAAATTGATCCTATGAACAAAGGGACACGACGAACGAAACAGCAATCTCGGAGAATTTTTCTAAAGGAAGAATTTCTTTGTACAATTTGCACCCTTAATTCCGCGAAAATTGTTTCCTGCATATTTTACCAAAAGGATCTTTGAACAGTGACCGTGATATTGCCTCAACGTTATCTAGAAGATATTACTTATCTCATTCGTATATACCATCTTCCACACAATGATATACGATATACGAAAACAGCTTTTCATATTAAATGGAAACCAATCGTATCGAGATAAAAATATAATTTTACATGAATCGTCTTTTGAATTCACTGTGTTGAGAGTAACATTTAGTAATATCATCGTCACAAAATTCACGAATCATTGACATAAAGTTGAAAAAAAAACCAAAAGTCGCGAAAATTAAAGATTGATAAAACAAACGTTGATTTCACTGAAACAAAAAAAAAAAAGAAAAGAAAAAAAAATAGAAAAATACTCGAACGCTTGAAACTTGTTCAACGCGTAACGCGGAACGACACGCGGAGGTAGCCAGAAAATCCGAAATCAATGGGAAAACGTATTAGCAATAATTTCGGCTATCTTCATCTCGCGTAATCTGGGCGAGAGAAAGCGTAACCGGTAATATCAGTTTATCCGATTTGGCCTATCTAGATTTAAAGGGTAGCTGGTAGCGGTGCGTGCGTGACCCATAATCGTAACAGGCCCAGTCATTTGGGACATTAGGCTTAGCGATGAGCGATCTATCGACATTCCGGATTGCTCAATTCATTGGAACAATCGGACAGTCGAATGATCCGGCTTTGAGATCTAATCCAGAAAATCAGTCGAACGATACTGCGAAATATACGAAATAGGTAATTCCTCTGATAGGATAGCAAAACGGCTCACGAGCACGTGTCATTTATAATTTTCCATTGTTGAAAACCGTGGCTTGAAAACGTTGCAAATTTTCTGACAGATTCCTTATTCACGAGCCATTTTCATCATTTTCGTATTCAAGAGCCGAGTTCTTAATCCTTCCGATCCCGCGAAAGTTAAATAAAATCCATCATCCCTCGGTCCGTGAATCTTTAAATAATCAGATTATTTCCTTCGCGAAAACGTTTGAAATAATATATAAACTTAACTTGCAATCAAATCGTACGATCATGCAATCGCGATATGCGATAGTCCTTCCGACAAACGAATCAAATAATATCTGATCCGAGTTGACAAGCAGACACACGACCGCAGTTGCTAATTTCCCGCGGATACCCGGCACAACAAAGAGCAAAAGGAATAATTCATGCCGCTGTCCGATCCAATGTTCTTCGTCGGTGGTAATTTATCGGACGAGAGAACGTAATGAGCATCCAAACACAAATTGCACGCGCGAATTATTACGTTAATCGCGCGTAACCCGCTTGCAGCGTGATAAATATATACGTACGTACGCGCCTGATATTTCGCCGGCGTACAAAGCGTCTTTGTTGCCCGCTGTTTACCAGGTCGGATGTCACTGTAAATAACTTTCGTTATGCTCTTCTTTAAGCCGCTTTACTTTTCGTGGCACATTTCCGCGAACGAACGAAGAAACCGGACTTAGGAATACTCATTTTCGTCGACGACGAGATCGTTGCCAAGCCTGGCTTGACCTGACACCAGGTGCGTCTTCCCATCGAGTCTTTCAATCTAGGATCTAATTAACCGGTCGCCGTTAAATATTACTAGCGTAATTGAATGGCCGCTGGCCATTCTCATTTGCCGATCCGATGAACGCATAGTTCAGCCAGGTCGAAATTACCGAAAAATCATTTTCAAAGCGCGTGCGCGCAACGCAGGACGAATTCCACGGTTAATGGAGTTAGCTTTATACATTGGCAAGGATATGATACACGTTCGATGGGATGAAATTTATTTGCACAATTTAATTTGTCTCTGGTGACGTGAAATTGACGGTGGCGGTGTGGGGCTAATCGCTTGTTACATTCCCCCCCCCCCTCCCTTAATGGAATCACGAAAAAACGTTTCGGAGAGCCAGGTATTTCAGAACGAAATTTCGGGGATTGTGTTTTACGTCAATAAGAGCACGATGTTGACGAAATGTTATTTACGATGTGACACCGATCGCAGTATCTGACGGTACGGGGCGTAATGAAAAAAAGCAAATGGTCAAATTTGCTGGTCATTTTTAACGGGGGAAAAAACACGGAAATGAAAATTTCGTGCATTAGATTTCTGGCATTCTTCGTGAATGATAAAACGATGCACGCTGCTTTTTTTTACATTTATCGCAACGTGTCGGACTGACACGATGAACATATGAAGGTTAATGGAGTTGCATTTTTATTCACACACACGGTTGGTTTTCCGAAAATGTCGCACGCACATGGGAAAGTCAAAGCTTGTCGTTTCGTTTCCTACAAATTTTACAAGTATTGCTTGGCAACGTCTAACAAGACAAATTCTTTCGAAGATAAATCCCCTACACTCGACGCAGAGAAGGCAGCGTGACGTTAAATTTCATAATATCGGGAGCGAGCGCGGTATCACGTCGCACGTTAAAAGTAATAGAAAATCTCTTTGAGACGATCGGATTATTGAAACGCTCGCCCCTCCGTCAAATAAAAATTCCAAAGAATCCTAGAATACCAAGGCGAACAAGATGAAATTGTTCCATTATTCCTAACGATACCTGCCGTACATTGGATACACCGCGTACACTCGAGCTTCACCTGGATTCTGTATTCGCAAATGCAATGAATGAATATTGAATTGCACGTTGCAGCCCGAATGACCGCATTTTAATCGACTCGTTTCGTACGAAAGGCGAAATTGAAAAGGGCCTTCGATCTGTCAGGGAAAGCGAGGCAGCTCAAAACAGTTATGGAGGATAATTATATGTGCACGAAGCGTAACTTTATCAAACGAAGGAAATTCATTGCGTGAGAATTAATAGAATATTCGAGGTTCGACGGTGTTGGCTAATTACCGCTACGAGTAATTGAATAGTTAGGGGCGGCGATGAAAATTTTGTCTCTCGGCGAAAAGTTGGCCGCATTGTGTCGCCAGAGTTCGGATAGTTTCTTCGATAGACGAGAAGAGAGGCAACGATCCATTACAGAGGAGATACTGTCGCGATTGTTCGACGCACGCGACAGCGATACGACAGATTTATTGTCTGAACCAGGCCCGCCGTAGATATCATTGACTCGCGTCACTGGCCGAACATCGATCTCCTTGACCGCGTCATCGAATCGACAGTGTAAAATATTGAGTGGCGTGTCATTTCGGATAGTTAACCGGTTGGTTTGCATCGCATTCGTGTTAAATAAACGGACAGTAATATGGTCCAAAATTAATCGCGAATCATCGTACGTTGAAACTTTATTCGGATGATGGATTCTATCTGTTCTTTGAACGTTGCGTGCGTTGAACACTTGATTGTGGCCAATCACTTTCCATTAAACTTCGAAGATGCATCGCCTACTTTTCAGACGTTCTTTCGATGGAAGAAAAATTACCACCGACACGCGTCGTTGGATAGAATACATCGCGGCGTTTGAAATGACATTCTTCGATAACTCATCCACAGTATAAGGATATAATATATAAAAATTTTCAGACGTTCTTTCGATGGAAGAAAAATTACCACCGACACGCGTCGTTGGATAGAATACATCGCGGCGTTTGAAATGACATTCTTCGATAACTCATCCACAGTATAAGGATATAATATATAAAAGGTGTCCCATTCTAATCTATAAGTGCAACTATCTCCTAATTAAACTATTCGTCATTTAAAAAATGTCCCAAATGCATTTTTTTTTCTGTTTCGAGAGGGTAGTAATTTGGTTACTTACTTACTTGGTTTGTCTTCATAATCATTATTACTATTTTCAAGCATAATTATGCAAACTTTTTCACGTTAATCTACGTCGCAATTCATTTTCTATAAAGAAAATATTAACTATTAGTTTAGCAGATATTTTAATCTTATAAAGTCTATCATATAAAAAAAGAGCGTATTTTTGTATTCACATTACTTTTGTCTTTTATGCATAGGAATTATAATGAAATAACTAATGGATTTTAGATACAGACAGATCAATACTTTCTTTTTGTAGAGAACGATTTGCTACATCGATTGGTGTAAAAAAATTATGTAATTATACTTGAGAAAATAGTAGTTTGATATACCAAATAGCTACTGTCTCAAAACAAAAATATTTTGAAGTACTTTTTAAATGACGAATAGTTTTGGAGATAATTGCATACCAGGCCATCCTATCAATTCGTTCCACTTTTTATGACACTTGTTTGTGACAAAATTTGAAATATGCAACTGCTATGAAAATATGTAATCACCCTCTTGTTCCGCAACTTCTTCTCATCTTTTTGGCAAAGACACAGCATCATCGCTGTAAAATTTCTTCGTTAAAATATTTTTCGAGCTCTTTTTTATAGTATCAAATGCTATGAAAATATGTAATCACCCTCTTGTTCCGCAACTTCTTCTCATCTTTTTGGCAAAGACACAGCATCATCGCTGTAAAATTTCTTCGTTAAAATATTTTTCGAGCTCTTTTTTATAGTATCAATATAGTTACATTTTTCGCCAGCTAAAAAGTGTTACAACATTCGAAATAGTTGACAATCTGACAATATGACCCAACTAAATTCGCGCAATTTTTTTTTTTTGCGAAGCGTTTTGTGCCACACGTGGTCTGGCGTTACCGCGACGAAAAATCACGTTTTCTCGATTTGCAAAACCATAGCGTTTTGTTGCTATTGTTTCTCTTGGTCTGTCCAATTGAGTACAGTATTTGTCCGAATTTACTGTTCGATCGCCCGAAAACAAAACTCGAAAAATAGAAACGAAATTTCTTGATAATCACTCCGAACAGAAAACTTTACCAGTTTGGCACATCGTTGAGCTCGTTCTTCTCCTCTACTCCAAGTAATTCTCTCCCTTCGAGAATCGTTATGGAAAATCCGCTTTTCATCTGCAGTTATCAAACGTTTCAGCAACGGCTCATTCGCACTGCGAGCAACTATAAGTACGATTTCATTCGCCGTGACGCGAACTTTCAGCTTCGACGTCATTTTCTTTGCACACTTGAATCAATTAGTCTCTTCCTTTCGTAGGCTAAATTTCAAATCATATCGTNGAGAGAGAGAGAGAGAAGAACGAAGCGAGTTAGAGCACATTTTCATCAGAAAATTATTCTCCTATGAGTTTGCAGGCTTTTACTCGTGGCGGAGCCCGGACAACGGTTCCTGGTTCATACAGGCCCTCTGCCAGGAGCTGAACGAAAACTGGAAAACCCGCGATCTACTCAGGATGATGACTGCCGTAGTCCGACGTGTAGCGATTGATCATCGGTCATACGTACCGCATGACGAATCGTTCCACGAGAAGAAGCTTGCCAGGAGCTGAACGAAAACTGGAAAACCCGCGATCTACTCAGGATGATGACTGCCGTAGTCCGACGTGTAGCGATTGATCATCGGTCATACGTACCGCATGACGAATCGTTCCACGAGAAGAAGCAAGTACCATCGATTGTTTCCATGTTGACGCGGTTAGTGTTCTTTGGCGACGTGCCACTCGAATACACTAAATCAAGGAAACAAGGTGGAAAGTGAAGCGACTCGATCGTCGAGTTGAAGTCCGTGGGACACTAAAGTAGCTCTCGATCGGCTGCAACGGTACTATCAAAATTTCCAAATCGTTCTGCGAATAAAAAAAATTCATGGAATAAAAACGAAACGAAATTTTAACGAACTCCAACGTCAATTATTGCCAGATGGTATTTTCTTTTCACGAAAAGGATTTATTATATTTATTAACTTTGATTAATTTTGGGAACACGAGGTAAAAGGTACAACGAAACGTTCGAAGTTTTAACAACCTGTAGCATCAATTATTACTAGATGTGGATTTTCATGAAAAGAAATTTACATTTTCAGGAAGACCAAAAACATTATGGCAGTAACCGAATATTTTGTATCGTGCGTATTCCACGTATTAAAAAGAAACAAGTGCATAAAAAACTCGCAGTCTAATTATTACACATTACAATTTGGTGATGATAGTCTTTGAGAGTTGAACACGCTGTGATATAAACATTATTGCCCGCAGTGCCGGCAGTTTCGCGTCGATTGCATTAAATATTCCAACAGTGCTGGTGTTTCCTTCGGTGCGTCGAATTTCCGGGAAAAAAGACGATCGACAGAGAAAGTTGACAAGAGAGAGATTGAGCAACCGAAGGAGCCGCGCGCGAAAATGCAAATTCCAGCCTCGCTGGAGCGACATCGACGGTGCACTTTTAATTAGCACCGGCCGGCGGACTTTCGTTGTACGTAGTTTAAAGAAGATCTCGGCCCTTGAACCGATATACAAGGGGCGGATAACGAAGCCGGGCGCATTACTTCATTCGCAGCTGTTCACGGAACTTAATGAACGCGATAAATAACTCGTTCCCCGCGATACTCGCGCCCCTTTCCCTTTTTAAACAAATTAAAAGTCACTTTACGGCCGCGCATCCAAACACAGACGAGCTTTACGTCGCGATACTTTCCCCTTTGTCTTCTCTCTTTTATTATTATTATTATTATTATTATTATTATTATTATTATTATTATTATTATTATTATTTTCGTCGCGAGTAACGCGTACGTTTCGTCGTAAACAAGCGTCTGCGCCGTGCATAAAGACGAACGTTCCTGCGCCGGTGTGCCGACGATAGAAATTAAATTTCTTTACGATCGCGAGGAAGCCCGGATCGTGCAACGCATTCTGCGATCGTTACGTTTCAAAATCTCGCGCCGGCGAGACGAAACTTTATCTCTCTTAACATTTCGTTTCTTGTCGCCATTGGCGTTGGGATTTGCAAACGTATACAGACGGTCCTCGATTTTCGTACCTAATTGGTTCCTGAAAGTAGAGCAGTGTAAAAAAAAAAAAGAAGAACATGAAGAAGTATTTTTAAAATATTTACTATTTTTAATAACGCGTGTTAGCATACAAATAATAAGTAACACTTTATTGATCAGCATCTGGTTTTTTTTTTTTTAGAAATTTATTAAGAGATGTTCCTCTTTTTTTTCGTAATAAAGAGTTCTGTAACACGCTTGATGTACGCTCTCCATTGACATCACATTCTTCCATGATGATCAAAAAGTTGTCAAGAACAAGCTTTTAAACACAGCACGAATTGTCGAGGAGTTGCTAATGAGAATTTACGTGCAATTTTTCTTTCAACAATTTTCCGACATTTGTTGCTTTCAATAAACGAATTGTCGTTTGTGAATGTACATAATTAAGACGTGTATGTATTTGTATTTTATATACTACTGCATGAATAACAATGTCTGTGAAATTGATGAAAATAAATTGCAGTCTCCTAAATTTTTACTTTCCACACACGATTCCATTGCGTTCGATACTAGCAAGCACTTTCTTAACTACTTTCCAGCAGCGTAATTGAAGGATACACTGTCGCCTCGTTGGTTTTAGAAAGAAAATTCTTATTGGTCTTCTAAAGCAAACTACGACGAGCATTTTTAAACAGCGTTTTAAACTAACTGATAATTAATTGAGTCTTGCAATATTAATCCGAGCATACGCTAGAAAGGGAATGTAATTGGTTCGTGCTGAGATAAACAGAGGAGGAAACGAAACGAGAAGGAAACGAGAAGAAACGGTTGTTTGTTGTCAGACGTGGTTTGCAAGCGGCTGTTGTAGTCACTTCAAAGGAACGTCACTCGAATAGACCGAGGCCGATTAAAAACGCACTTTCACGATTAACGTGGTAAAAATAATTTCTTTGAAAATTTAAAAATAAACTACGTAGGCACGACGTAGTTCCACCAAGCCATTAATAAATCTTGGAGAAACAGCTTTGTGATAGAGTCAATATCTCCGATATTGGCAGCACTGACTATATATATATATATATATTATATTAATATCGACGTCACGGTATTCGAAGTAAAGCAAGATATTACACTCGATTACCATTCTACCAATCACATCATTCGTTTACCACGTTTATCGATTGGTGCAATTGTTATTATAAATCGAACGATCGCAGTTCAATGCAGCCTGCAATTTAATTTTCAATAAATATACTTCTGACATGCAATTTCTACGGAGGGAGCACGTGTATATTAATAAGTTATCGAGTTAAATTACGATTAACACCGTTTGTTGCCCATATATCTTATTTCTATCAGAGTCATTAAGCCGCCACTGTAATTAGTGCTGTAATTACCAACGTAATTATTATACCGCAAGTTTGTCGGGATTTGCATAGAGGTATTGATTGCTATGCTATTAACAAACTAGGATAGGAACCTATTACATGAACGCAGAATCGAAAATTTTGCACGTAACGATTTTTAGTTTGTACAAAGCAACGGGATGAAAGAAAATCGTATAAAATCTTGATCATCGTTTGCGTTATTTTTTTCCTTTCAGCCTGCGATCATTTACAAACGTACAAACGCGCTCGAAATTTTTGTAGCTCTTTGTGCAGCTTGTTTGTCCAATTACAGCTCGTGGATCGGGTATGTCATGAATCTTTGATGGAGAGTTCACGTGCAGCACATATGTCAAAGAAGCGAGGAAAGAAGCACGAGGGAATAAATGTGTGATTAGAAGAAATTTGTATATAATATGTATAATAGATTAGACTTAGTGTAAAATGACTCGTAATGAAACAAACGAAAGATATTTTTTGACCAAACTAAACGAATAGAGAGAAATACAGTGAAATCACGGAGACGAAGACATTCGAACGAGAATCCCCGCGTAAATTTAAATCAAAACTGAATTAACCATGTACAAATATTCACTTTAGACTGCGAAATTTTCTGCCTGCATAAACACCGATTAATCGTGTTTAATACATTCGCGTAATCTCTTCGGATCCACGGTCGAGACACCTCGCTAATGAATTCGAAAGAGTTAACAAATTTTGTATCACAACATCCGAATTTTGTATTAATTCCGGGAAACGACAACTGGCTAGTCTCTCACAAATCTGACAGTAAGTTTTTCATCGTGGCTCCGACCGATCAATCGACCGATTAAAAATTTGCGAGAAAAAATAAGGAATAAACGAATTGGTGCTGCAGTTGATCGCACGTACGTATTTATTCGGCACAGTGAGAAATCCTTGAAAGTCTAATCCGTACGGTTCTTGAACTACTTTCCTGTCAAAGGGGAAGGGGAAGCCCCTCGCGTTCAGGAGGGACATCTGTTTGACCGTGCAATGACAATTCGATTTCATTCACTTCATCCCCGTCTTCGGCCGGGCTAAGTGGATCCTTCAGGCAAACGGAGCATGATAGACGCTACGGCTCGTTTGAGGCACGGTTAAAGGGTTTCGTTATGCGGGTTACAATCCTCGGCTTGCTACTACGGGCAAGTAAACGAACACAATGGTTCAAAGCGTAGCAAGCTTGCTCCGTTGTTTCAGTGAAATTTCATTCACGCGTGTTGAAGATTCTTTCTTTTTCTCGTACGAGAATTACAAATTTCAAATCACTCGCGAATTTTACAATTACGAAATTAATCTCAGTTCGTTGAAAGTCTCCGTTGTTTCAGTGAAATTTCATTCACGCGTGTTGAAGATTCTTTCTTTTTCTCGTACGAGAATTACAAATTTCAAATCACTCGCGAATTTTACAATTACGAAATTAATCTCAGTTCGTTGAAAGCATATAATCGAACGCTTTGAATGGATAAAAAATTACTATTAGGGTGACCAATAAGTCCGTGCGGTTTTTTTCCGATAGTTGATCGTGGACGAAGTTCAATCTCAGTTCAAACCTGGAGATTATACATCCGTTTGACAGAGGAAATTTCAAGCTTACTTTTTCAAAAAAATTGTGTGCAAATT
>NIPQ01091882.1:0-29141 GCA_002806875.1 Lepidotrigona ventralis hoosana
TGAAAAGAGCAGAAAGGACAGAGTTTTCTATTTACAACGATTCATATACGGAAAATGTGATACTTTCCATTGATATTAGCATGCCTGTCCCATTGAAATGAAACCAAGGAAACTCGTTAATTTTAAACGACCAACAGGACAGCGAATAAAACATTTACAACCACGATTGGTTACTTTAGAGGCAATTGTCAAAATTATCCGAGTACCTCGTCGTATTTACACAAATATATACCTGAATCCCATTGGATCGTGTTGCACGACGAAATTTACAGCACGGGATTCTGATAAAATAACTTAAAATTCCAAGTTCGCTTTCTTACATGCTACACGATTGTTATAAATAAATAATAGAGTTACATTCCGCGATATTCTTGGATAAAATGTTCTTTGCAATATAAATACACGTGCGAGACCCGCGGGACTATTTTGTACCATTTCTAGATTCTTGCAAAAGTTGTATAAAAACCCCCATCGCCAATATTTTTCCCTCCGCAGGCAAAATTCTTAAAAGCTTAATTAATTAAATATTCGTTCAGGTAAGTCCCAAAGGCTTACACGTTATTACATATCCGACTATGTTCCTTATAATAATCTCTCTAGCGCAAGACATTTACACAATATACGGCTAAAATGTATTATTTACCTAACATTTCGTACGTCTACCTTTGGTACAATTGTTCTTCCTGTTGACTATAATCGTAAATTCTCTTTGTTCCGTCTGATCGACGTGGTATAGCCGAGACACGAACCCGTGCTCCTTCTTTTCTATCTTCTTATCTACTTCCAATCCATCACACTCAAACTATCATTCATAAATAATCTAAAAGATTTAAAGAATCATTTCGCACGCGTATTCCTCTCCCAAATTTCCCCGTGTATCAATTAATTTCCAAAAAAAATAAAAAAAATAAGTCGTACCTGAAAAAACTTTCTCTTCGCTCTTCAACCAAACTTCAAATACTGCTCAACGCAATCGACACGAAGCTGCAACTCGATCTCTCACTCCCATGCCGCACACAGGCACACATACACTCACGGATTCATCTTCAAACAAAGTACAAATTCATTCATATGAACAAATAATTTTCGTAGTCCGCGTAGGAGGACGCTGTGATGTGTTTCGAGGAGATTGGCGTCGACGGGACGCTCTGAGGCAACTGTTGCACCCGAGGGATTTGCAATTGCGGCAACTGTGTCGCATGGGGCACCACGATTCTTGCCTGCTGACTCAGAGAGCCCAGGGAAAGATGATGCTGATCGATCTTGTGGATATTGTTGTTGTTGATCGAGCTGGTATCTTTGTGCTGGTACAACGACAAGTGATTGTTGTTGTCGTTACCTGGATTGTAATGGGCCTGATGGGTGCCGTGGAGGTTCAGTCTTGACATCGCCATGCTGATGCTCGAGTCTGACGCCCACATGCTCTGCGAACAGCACGATTGTGTAACGAATTTGACTTTCTATTATGCTCTTATGAATGAACGCCGATGATGCTGGCTGACGCAGCGAGATGCGCCCGTACGCGTAATTACTATCTTGGAATTGAAACATCCAAGTTTCCAGGAACTTTCCAAGTTTCCTTTATGCTTCGAGCGTGAGAACTCTCTCTGTTCTCTCATTGAATGGTAGAATCGAAAAAATTCTTCAAATAAATGTTCAGAATATTCGATAAGAATAGAATGGAATTTAGAGAACTTCTAAGGCAATTGAGAGAATCGAAAGGTAATTGATTGATAGTCTGTTTACTTTTCTTCTGTGAGGATTGTAGTCAGGATTGCGTCGTATACGAAGATGGCGATCGGCGCTTGTCCATCGTTGCGTGACCTTAAGGGGCAAATCGTCAGGATGCAACTTCCTTTGATACTCCTCGCCTTCGCACACTTCGTACAGAGAGAATTGCTCGACGCGTTCTTTGGAACTGTAGCAGCTCAACAACATCTGGATCAGCTCGTCCACGGTCGTCTGCTCCGAGACTAGTAGACTCTTGTACTTTGACTGGAAATTGTAAATCAGTCTTCGTAAGATATTCGTAGAGTAGCATGCGGAATAAATAATTAAAAAAATCAAACTCTTTTACTCTTCTACTCTCAATTTGAGAGAATGAAAATGGAAATGAGTAAACGTAATAATAGTCCAGCTGAGGTATCTCGCGCGAACTGGCGAGACTGAATTACGAGGAAACGCGTGTAAAATGTTGGTAAAGTGTGCGTAACTTACCCCGGACATGAGCGTGCTGTCGTATATTTTGACAAGTCCTCCGCGGCGTGTCTGCAACGAGAATCTGCAACAAGAAAACATCCGTGAATCTCGTGGGCATCGTAGAAACCGGCGAGTTCAAAGGGCATCGGCGAACGCTACTTCTACGTAGAAACACGGGGCCCGAAATTTCCAGTCAAACACTGTCTACGTAACGTATATCTTCGCCGGAAGTTTCGAGCTACCAAGAAAACACTGGTGACTTCCATCCTTTCTTCTTCGAACGCTACTTCTACGTAGAAACACGGGGCCCGAAATTTCCAGTCAAACACTGTCTACGTAACGTATATCTTCGCCGGAAGTTTCGAGCTACCAAGAAAACACTGGTGACTTCCATCCTTTCTTCTACTCAGAAGACAGAAGCTTCTCGACACTTAAAACCTAAACGTTCCTTCCTCCTGATCACAAACCTCTTCCAAAAGCAGTATCTGAATTTCCAATGTAGAAGTTGGTATCTATTGAAATACAATAGATCCTCGTTTGAAGTTTGTTATACACAGATTACACATAGATTACGAAAATTATGCAAATTTCTGCCTTTGTAAAGACGCTAGTAATTAAGAAGCAAAACTCTATATCGCAGATCAAAGAAATAAATAGAAATTACAGAGTGAATTTTCCCTCTCAAAAAGTCCGTGAAGCTGCGCAAAAGTTCGTGGTATTTATAGCCTTGCTTCTCTGCCGATTAAAAATCTTAGCTAAACGACAAAGCCACGATCCTCCAGTCCATTCGTCGACTCGTTAGCATAAATAAANAATTTCTGCCTTTGTAAAGACGCTAGTAATTAAGAAGCAAAACTCTATATCGCAGATCAAAGAAATAAATAGAAATTACAGAGTGAATTTTCCCTCTCAAAAAGTCCGTGAAGCTGCGCAAAAGTTCGTGGTATTTATAGCCTTGCTTCTCTGCCGATTAAAAATCTTAGCTAAACGACAAAGCCACGATCCTCCAGTCCATTCGTCGACTCGTTAGCATAAATAAAAGCACGTCTCGCACGGTCGAGCCAGACGACTCGAAGAAGCCAAGAACAAAGGGAATCTCTCGAAAGGACGTTGCTCGTCGTTGGCTCGTGCTCGCCGACCCACAAGAAGTCGTGTTTACGGTCGGTCGCGAGCCCTGAAATTACGTCACGAAGCCGAGCGAAACACCAAAGGGGAGGAATGTCTCTTTCGAAGAGACGAGAGGCAAGAGTGGTCTGAGAAATCGTACCTGGAATCGCCACGAGGATGACACGATTGCAAAACGGCAGGCCTTGCGTCCTCGTCCAGAGGGAGAACTGTCCTCACGTTCGGTCTTCTCACGGTGACCTCCATGGTGAGGTAGTACAGCCTGGGATCACGGTGCCTCATACGATACTTGTTCAATAAGTTCTGAATGATCTCACGACAAGTCGTTTCATACGTGATGCACAGCGTCTTGTACTCGATGTCCGGTCGAAGACAGTTGGCGTACACCTTTATGGTTGTCTGAAAGGGAAATCGAAGACTGTCAGTAAATAATATGGAAATATTCTAGCGAAACATCGACAATGAAAACTTCGACATGTGTTTTAAATGTTGCACCATTCCGAATGCTATAGTAAACAATAGTATTTCGATCGACTTCCAATCTCCGGTTCAAAACTTGCAGAGAGAGAGAGAAAGAGTTGTTCTAAAAAAAGAACACGAAGGTTTTTTTAAAAAAAGGGTCGAAAACGACGTCCTGTTGTCGCAGGAAGAGCTATGAAAAAAAAAAGGACCCGATGCACGGGACAAGAACCCTGACAATTAGTCCATAATTAACTCGGGGACAGACATTGGCCACGCGCGCTGCATAAAACGCTATCAACCCTTCAGATACGCCGGCTACGAAGGGATGCATGCACCGAAAATAAACCAGACACCAGATCACCCCGTTCGCAGATGGTTAAAAGTCACGCTTGTGTGTATCCATATGTCAAGATTAATGCTCCGTTTACGCAGCGGTAGCCTATAATATTAAATACACGGAGTGTGAAAATTGATGCTAGTCCCACGCGGACAAAATCAAGGCATGTCACTCATTCGAATTACCATTAAACGTTTGAAATCATTCCCGGTAGTCTGGATAATTTGCAAAGCCACGGCAGAGAAAGAGAGAGAGAGAGAGAGAAAAAAAAATTCAATCGAAAAGACGTAATGTACCAAAATTAGAATTCTGCTAGATTGAAAAAAAATTGCTCGTCCAATCCGTGCTACCGTTGCTACGATCGAAGCAAGCAGCTAATTATAAGCGTTCGAACTCCGATCTGTCAATAAGCCAGATGTTACCCAGCCGAAGACTTGGCCAACACGTTTGCAAGTACCACTCGGCACTTTCGAAAACACGTGCAGGCAGATTTTATGGCCGCAAGCTTTATATCCAACTGTGTAACAATCCGCGCCAAACGCAGTGAATCGCGCTCAGTTATAAAAGCTGCCATCGTTCGAATGTCACTAGCTACGTGTCAACGCACAATGATTTTCACCGAGCGTACCAAGCGAAATTATACAACACCGAGGGAATATGTCGTTCGTTCGAACTCGTTCGGATTTTCGCTAAGCCACAGCCACGTTCGCCGAGCACGTTTTCAAAGAGGTTACTCTTTCATCGGGTATTATTTTGTAACGTCAATACGCAATCCCTCTCTTTATACGTACAGCTTGTTTGGCTATTTAATTCCCGGGATGAATTCGGCACTCTGAAGGGGGATTAAACACGGACGTATCTGAACGAGTTTAGGGGCGTTGCATGCCAATTACTACGCGTTTGTTCAAATATTTAGAGTCTCGTCTATTTTTCTGGAATAATCGTATTTTCTGTCGTATATGTGTTTGTACAATCAAATTTTTATTTCCTCCACTCTTTTGATACTCGCAAGTGTTCACGATGTATTTGTTTAATAAAATGTATTTATTTTATTAACACGTTCCGTGCCATGTGTACCACCGGTGGTATACGATGTGATAGTTACTCTAAACAAGAGAACTACTTATCGATTGGTGTAATGAAAGATTGTGTGATAATATATCAACCTTTAGTGAAAATATCAAATGGCCTGAACGACAACAAAAGGCAAAAATAGCTTGGCACGGAACGTGTTAAAAAAAAAGAGAGAGAGAGAGAGAGAGAGATTCTCGAGCAAAATTATTTCTCAAACGTATTTCCTTGAAATTTCGATACTTTCGATATTTCAATTTCGCTTACGGAGAACGTAACGCCAGGTTCCTGGTCGTATTTGCGTTTCAGCTAAACAAACAACCAGATCCCAGCACGCCTACATCGTGGAATTCTCGGTGGTGTTTTACGAGGACCAAGAATCGATAGAGAGTTGGCGTGTTCCGTTCTAACAAAGCCATAACGCGTGCACGCCGTTTTTATAAACACAACCGTCGCGTTAGAAAACGCGTCTGGACTGTTGGAATCTCCATCGTTCCCTTCGTGCTACCGTATATGTAATCTCCTCAGAAAAGAAGAAGAAGAAGAAGAAGAAGAAGAAGACAAGAAATAGTTGTCGCGACGTGGAAACGTTGCGAGATTTCTGATTCATCGCAGAAATTCCAATACGCTTACGCGCGGACATTAATGCGGTTTACGCGGAATTCCCAGGTGTAACATATCGATCTCTCCTTCTTGAATGTGATCACGAAGGTTTCTCTTTCTTCAATAATTTTAACCTTTTGCACTCGGAACAATTTTCAATATAACTTACCAGCAACTCTGAGTCATTTTTACTATCAGCTACCAGCTACTCTAGACTATTTTGAAAATCTTGTTTTGTCATTAAAAAACAATGTGAATACATTTTTAAAAATATGTTTTATACAATATAACTAAAAAAAATATATAAAAGTACAATAAATAAAAAAATTACTTTTTGAATTCCTTCATTTTATGGTAAAAAATGATAATAATTTTAACACAATTATTTATACAAACTAACAGCATAGGCTTCCAAGAAAAATTAAAAAATATTTAAATTCAAAAAACGTTTCTAATTATGTCGCTGCTGAGGCGACAACGGAGTAGTAGCTTATCTTAGAGTGTCGCCTCTGCGGCGACAGCAGAGTGCAAAGGGCAAATTTCATTTTCAGAATCTGTCGTCTCAGAGCTCTGGTTGGACATGTGCGAGACGTTTCGTTTAAAAATGTGGAAATTAATTCGAATTAATGTTATCACTATGAGTCAATAACCATCTATTTTATTTGGAGATTTCAAAAGGAAATTCATAGATATTGTTTCTCTTTTGAAAAACAATCCGGAATTTGANCTGAAAATATCCCAGGCACATGGACGACTACAGTCACCTGTAACAATTACGGTTACAAGAGTTAAGAGTTAAGAGTTAAGAATCTCTGGCGACTTTCCTCAAGAAGAAAAAAGTTTGTTACGAAACCTTGTGCCTCTGCATTGCGATGTAGCGAAATAATGCAGCGAGGAGATCGCATCCACAAAAGTGGTCGGTGAAGGTCGAGCCGATCGGCGGATAAAAGTCGAACATTGTGATGAAACAGACGGCGAGTACATGTGCCTCTGCATTGCGATGTAGCGAAATAATGCAGCGAGGAGATCGCATCCACAAAAGTGGTCGGTGAAGGTCGAGCCGATCGGCGGATAAAAGTCGAACATTGTGATGAAACAGACGGCGAGTACGTTTTATTAAGACCGGTTCGGATAAAAGGCACGCGTAGACAAGAAAGCCGGAACCACGGGCCGCCGCGCCGGATGTTGCGAGGTCCGAGAACGCGGGACAGGTCCGGGACCTAGAGGCGGAACGAGAAGGTACATGGAACGTGATTTCGTACGTGTCGTGTTGGCACGACGATCGATCGATCGACCGTCGCCATAGTAATGATCCAAAGTCTGCTGGATCGAGTTTCTTTAAAGCGAATCTTGCGGCTTTTAATTCGTCCCGACATTACCCGATACTATGGCAGGAGAATGTATCTTGTGTAAAGATTCAACTAACGTGAAATTTTCAGCAAGCGTCAAGACAAAGAGGCAAGTGGAAACTATAAAAATAAATTTTGCAAGTTAAAAATTATCTGATCACCTTGCTCGACGTGAAAATTGTGAAAACCAAGATTAGCAGTATTGAAAGTAAAGGAATAAGAGATGATTACAGAATAAATGCAAATGTTGGACACTTTCTGTGTAACGGATAGTATTTTGCATCGTTCGCGACACGCCACTGACGATTTTTCACTTTTCGTCTCGCAGTTACGTAAAGCTGTGCGGTATATCGAAAGCCGCAACGCCATCGCTGTTGATCTTTCTACAGTTAGTTAACGCAGAGAGGAGAGAAAAAAAAGCCTCGACCAGAATACATTTTATTTTATACCGGTTTCCACAGTGTTCCTCGAGTAGTGAGGGAATTGTAAGACCGTGATGCTTCCGCGAGTTCTTTATCTTATCGTGAACGCGATAATGTTTCTGCGGTCGCACTGCATCGAAAGTAGAATAAACTTTTAACATTGTAACTTGTTTGAGGAAAACAAAAGATAGATGAAAAGCTACTCCAAGTACAAATTGTGATCGCTGTGATCAGAATGAAATATGAAAAATTCCTGCTAGTGTTAACAAACGCGAGAAGATACACATCAAAGTACAACTTCTATTTGAATAACTGAATGGTTTGCTACTTACACGAGTTATCACGAACGATTATGCGTAATCGGCTTTTCGAAGTGTCACCCGGAGCTATCTACTATTTATTTTTCGTTTTTGGCACGAAAATATTCCACTACTCTTGTCATATCTTATTATATTTCTACTTTTTGCTTCTTTTTTTTCAAGGAAACTTTCTATATAAATTACGAAAGAAAATAGTCCTTCAATGTTCTACAAAAAATATTCAATTCTGCTAATTTTTAAGAGCGTTACAAAACTGTCGAGTACTCGCAGAAGTGACTCGATCATGGATGAAATATTTTTTTATTCTTCCCGTGTCATTGAGAAAAACCTCATAAAAATGGATACGGACTACTTCGCGCAGGAAAAGAAAGTTTCTACTTCTCACTCTGAAGTTTTTCCTATCGTGACAAGCCGATTGTTCGTAACGTAGTCGTTTCTCCGGTTAATCCCCAGGCAACCTACTAAGAAACGAAGGCCGGTAGACAGGGAGCAAGTGCGATTAAGTGGATCCAACAGGGTTACGGAGGCGCTCGGTATAGTTTTTCACTCCACGTTGCGAGGCGGCCGCAATGTGCGACGCCTTGGCATGCGGGGTTCTCACAGAGAATTCCTGGTTCCACGAACAAAAACTGCGGGACATACGACGAGGATAAACTCTGTCGATCGAAAAACATCGACACCATAAAGGCGATATATTTTTTTCTTGTTTTAAAAGAAATTTTATTCTCGTAGAACGTTAGAGAAAAAGAATGGACTTTCAAGCGTAGATTTCCAGAAGATTTGACAGAACACTATACATCGTTATATAAAAAAATTCACAGAGCAGTAGTGACCAGGATGCTCGTGCGCAGTCGGTTTCTCAAAGAAACTAACGGAAGAATTCAGTCGTTTTGCAACGACCTTTGACGCAGCCTCGTGTGAAACGGGCCAGACGAACGCAAATACAATGAAAACGCCACACGATGTACCTGTGTATTCAACAACCGTGTGTTTAATATCTAGAGCTACAGAAACTGGGATGCCGGCAATAATGCAAAGTTCGCGTTTTAAATGCGGTGACCCTAATTTTTATTGACCGAGCCGGTCGACACGACTAATCGACTTCGACCTGCTTCGCGAACCATCGAAATTCCACGCTTCTACATACTGCCAACAAAGTGTTGGAGATTCTGCTTGAACGTTCAAACGGTTTGAGTTGACGTGAGCTTTCTCTCTCCGTTTCCTCGCAGATGTCGGACAAAACTGGCCACCCTAAACATCTTGTTGGGATCAAGGGACTCCGGGAGAGTCATGTTTCTGTTCGCGCAAAAAGGGACGCGAAAGCGAGCCGCGCACAGTTGCAGCTTGATGAACTTGGGGACACTTTGGATCGTGAGAAATTCGTCGTCCACTCAAACCCGACTTCTCTCGTCGAATCAACGTCCAAACTAGATCAGCCAAATATTCCAGGTATTTATATATATATATATATATATATATATATATATATATATATATATATTATATTTTGCGGTGAGATATATATATATTATATTATATAAATTTAATTAAATAATTAAAANATCATCCCATTTGCACAGTCGAGAGTAACCGCGGCTATTTTTGGTAGGATAGTAATCGAGCGAGCGACTACGTCAGAAATGATCGTGGATTAAACGGACACGTCTCGTCGATGAATCCTATTAGCGCGAGGACACACGTGGTCCAGCTGTTAATAAGCGCAGGGGATATCGTTTTGTTCTCGTTTTCACGAAACGACGAGTTTCAACGCCCGTCACGGACAACGTTTTGTTCTCCTCGTTTGCTTTATTAAGCAACCACGTCATTGCTTTTTGTACCCTCCCGCGAGGCTTCCGAATCATTCTCTCTTCGCCGAACGCGTGACTTCTTTCATTCAGCGTGGTCTTTTATTCGATTTAACCCTTCTTTGGTTTACGAACAAATGAACCCAATCAACCCTCCCTCCCCTTCCTCCCCCCCCCATTTCGATCTAAACAATCGCGGTCAATGCGAAGAAGAAACGTGATTTCTTGCGATTTACCTGCTGCGATGTTGCGTCGGCTGGAGAGAAGCTGGAAAGGGCGGTTAGGGGTGCGAGCGAGGCGCACGAGGATGCCCTCGAGGGCGGTGGTGTGTGACCAGGGCTAGGACTTCCGCTTCCGCAGCTACTAGCACCTCCGCTCGATGCCAGGCTCACGCTGTCCGCTCGCCCTCTCCATGGCGAGACTGACACGTGCTTCAGCATCCCTCTTTGATCTCACCTGAAAATCACATTCAATTCTTTCCTTCATTCTTTGCTCAAAATACGAAGCTGTTAATCGGCAGGTATCGGATTACAAAGAAATCGAGCTGAATCAACTTCGTTCGATCATTTTTGAAGAATTCGTGTTAATCGAGAGTTAGAGGAAATCGATGCTGAATTTAATGAGGCACGCAAATGTTAGGATCGAAAGACTTGCGGAGAACAAAAGAAAAGTAGAATAAAAACAACATCTAGCGTCGTGCATATATGAAATCACGTGGCGATTCAAATGTGTATTTGAATCTTCTTTCCAACGTGTTCGAATTGAATAACTTCGTTCGAATAATATTTCCGAGAAGCAATTTTTCCATTGTACATTGTAATGCTTATTGTCGTATCATTTAATTGTGTCTTTCATTCCGCTAATTAATCCAACAACGCGGAGGGAACTAGTTTACTGGTCGGATAGGAAGGATTAACAAGAATTCAGAAAACAGGTTGATCCAATTTCATCTTATCGGAGATGCTATTTAAAACGAACAAGATAACATAGGATGTGTGTACACGCGGCATATATTTAGGATAAAACGCCCGTGTGATTGGTAGGTTCTTCAGCCTCCCTCCTCAAGGCTACAAAAGGAAAGAGCCGTGATGAAGGCCGTTCGATAATTATCGAGAATGTACTACCGAACGATGGCGATCGTTAAGCTAGCACATATACATATACATATACATATGAGCGCAAGTGAAAAAAAAAAGTAGTAATTATCGACGTAATTTCCAGAAACGAAAACAGCATGATCGAGGAGAGGAGAGGAGAGGAAAGCCCTTGGAAATCGCGTAAACAGCGTGAGAGGTTGGCGCAGCTGCGTGCCAGAAGCTCGAGAAGCTTAAACATTCGCGTGAAGTGCGACGCGCATCCAAGAGGAAGTCGTACGTGGCCCGATTGTTAAATGTTTCCATAACAAGGAAGCGCAAGAAAAAACTGGTAACCATTCTCACAGCGTTAACTGTAACCTTCTCATTAATAATAAACAGCCATTCTAACAACGATCGATGCTCAATACGTGGCCGTACGAGCCACGTATGGAAGATATGGAAGATATACATTCGGCTCACTGAATTTAATGCGTTGTAAAATTCGCCGTGATGAATTATTCCCGTTTAATTAGAAGCGCGCCGCTGTGAACTTTACAGAGCTGTGACGAGGTGAAGTGTTCATACGTCGAAATGCTGCACGTGCTGTAGGAAAGAACCAGACGGTATCGATAACGTTATCACGCGATGAATATTCTATATACGTGTACTCACTTTTCTTTACCAATTCACAGCAGAGTGCAGGCTGCACTCGCAAACCGGTGGCATACGTCAATGCGCGGGAGTCATGTTTACACTTGGCGAACAAGTGGCATTGAGTGTGAAACCAATAATAATTGCACTATCGTTAACAAATTACTCTCCGAATATCGTTCAACGGATCAGTAGGCACATCATTCAGACAGTCACTGTTAAATCTTCGGGTTCTTCGGCAAGTCGATGAAAAAAAATTCGTGATATACTTCTACTCAATTGACTTCTCTCGATTTTCCGCGACGATGCACAAGCGGATTCGCGCCAACTGCTACCGTTATTTGTTATTTGTTATTCTCAGTCTTCTGACGACTTCTCAACTTTGGAATTGAAGAAGCAGAGAAAAACGGAGAAGGTGTCGCGCGATTGTTTTCGGAGCGAGGAACGATACGGCTTGTCCAGCGTTGAAGTCACCCGTCAATCGAGTGCTACGGCGAGTCCACACGCCACGAGCGCTGCGTTACGACTGAAGGGGACGCGTGAGCCGTCGTGTAAAGTCGGCGTAGTAAGCCTACGGAGTCGCAGAGGAAAGAAAACGACCTTCCTGCGAGTGCACGAGACCCGTCGAACGTTCTATGCGCGCGACTCTCTTTCTCCGTGTTGGTGGCGGGGGCGTGAAACTCTGAATCGTACGTCGGTCGTGTGTCCACAGACAGTCCTCTCTCTCTCTCTCTCTCTCTCACACACACACACTGTATCTCAATCAATCTCTCTTTCTCTCAAAGCTTGCAACTTTTTAGCAAGCCGAAATTGGATTTTTGCTTTCGTCTCGATTTCGTCGTCATGAGTTTTTGGAGTGCATATATATTAGGAAAAGGATGGATTAATGCGTTACGGAGAATTTATAAAGGTTTTTAATTATTTTAAGTAATTTAATTAGAGTATGGCACATTATGTATCTATGGCTTACAGGAAATTTAAAGGAAACATTCCATTTTTCAATTGTATTTCCACGAGAAAAAGATTGATCAACTGAGTTTGAGGAATTGCTTGAAAATTCTTCTCGGATAAATAAAAGTCTAGGAAATTTTTCGATATAACTTGTTTCCCTTCGTTTTCCAAGTTGACGAGCAAGTTACACGGAAGAAGCAGGATACGTGATGAAATTTAAATAAATCGGCTGGACGATGTAACAAAACGAAGAGACACAACATTTATATATTACCTGTAGGTTTTGAGTACGTGGGTACAAGGTGTCGAATGATATTCTTGATTTATTTGTTAGAGAAACACCGAGCGAGAAGCAATCACAACCCTATGACAAGGCAACGACTTTAAATGGCGATTGAAATTCCGTGAACGCAGCAAGTAGCTTCCTAAGCGAGTAAGTTACAAATGTCTTTGGAAACAACAAATCCTACCTACCAATGGACGTCACGCGCGACTTTCAAGATTCTGGAAAAATGCAGTTTAGCTGCTAATGGCTATCGCGAATATACACGTCTAGACATTTCATTCTCCGGAAGTGTAGACGAAGTTATTACGAGATTTTTTCTAAACAGGACTGTGAGTCTTTCCAAGCAAATGATCCATCAGATGAATGTCTAAAAACCTCTGTTTTCTTTTTTTTTTTTTTTTTTTTTTAACGGGCAANTTTAAGACAGTCTTTTTTTAATAAAAGAAATGAAGAACGTGACAGACTGTTCTCTGATAAACTCCTACGCTATATGTCGCGACTTGCGAGTTAAATCGACCGTGACAGCTAGTTATCTGTGACATAGAAGTTTCATCTTCGTCTTGTGGAAGGCGAATATTTTATTTATGCGCCTTTTACAAAAAGGATTACGAGAAAACGAGATCTGCTTCCTACGTAATCACATGAAATCCATGAACGCATGGGCGTCGATTATACGCCGAAAGAGAAAAGAAACTTCGCGTTAATTTCTTCCAAGAAATACGATCGATTCTCACGTAGGAGTGAAATTACAAAAATATCTGTGACTTACACGAAAACGTCCATATTTTAGAAACACGTATCATTATTTGCTAGGTGATTGGAAGAGATTAAAATTTTAAATTTTGTAATGGTCTAGATACAAATCTAGATCGGATAAGCGTGATCTCTCGAGCATCATTTCGAAAACGACTGAAGCTACTTCTTTCGTGTTGGTGATAGTCTTTTTTGTTGATTTCTCCCGCGGCGTAACGGAGAGCTTCTCTTTCATCGAGAAATCCTATGGATTGCGCCTTTGAACAGGTGGATGTTCACCTTCACATGTGCGTTCGTGAGCGCCACTTCGCTTACTCACAAAAGCAAGGAAGGGAATCGAGGCAAACGGAACCGATTGGTCCTTAGTGACCAGCTTGCTATTGAGTGGTGAAAAGGACGAGTGGGAAGTGTATTGTAATATTTGAATGAACCTCGCCTTGCAAAAATATTCGAAGCTTGTTGACACTATATAGATATACAACTATTAAAAAATCGAAACTGGTATTTTTTTAATTGGAATTTGTCAGTCCTTTTACATAAGCCTGATGCAGATTAAATAAATTATTATAATCATGTTCCCTTGTCGCTCGAGGTTAAAGACCCACGAGGAGAATAAAACATTCCGATTGCAATGTCGGTAACATCAGAGGCATTTTATAAAAATCTCAACCCTTAAGCGGAAGAATATCGGGTAAACATGCCGCAACGTGAAAGTCGTGGAGTCCCAGCGACGCGTGATATCGCGATTTCCTGAAGCAACACTCTTGCCTTTTGTCGCGAACAACGAGCCTGCTGTGAGAAGCATTTCCCTCGACTGTCTGGCTTCGCTCGCGACGATCTCAAGGAGAAAATTCAATTAACTCCGGCAACTAGATCACTCCCGTCACAGCTGCAATCGGCAGATAAGTCTGAAACATGTATGTCATGCGAAAGGAGCACTCGAGTGCGACTTTCGATTCGCTCATTTATCACAGAGGCGAAGATGATCGTCGCGCCACAACTCTGCTCTCCTTCACCCTTGAAATATTCTAGACGATGGAAAACAGCAGAAAATAAATCTTCAGAAATTGTATGAAACACCTCATTAAAAAAAAAAATGATTTCTATATCAATTTTCAATTTTCAAAAATTTCTCTTTAAGAATTAAAATTCTAATACTATCTATGCTCAACAGTAGCCTCAGATCTACACTCAGTGAATGAAAATGTTTTTACAAATTCGCATAGGGGGCAAGAGGCTTACCAAGGACGAGAAGAACTCGGCTAGAACGAAGTCAGAGAGCATATCGGAACCACGGTGGTCAGCCACTTTATCCTCGTGCACGCAGCAAGCGCGTCCAGCACCATGAACACGCCGCCTATGGCATGCATGCGCCGCTATGGGAGTTTGGCAGCAGCGGTCCAGGCCTCCGGCTCTCATGGTGTTGCGTTACTTTCCCACAGGCGAGTCTCTTCCTTCGTGTGCAATTCTTTGCAGGCTGCACGACGCACGCCCACCGTGCACCTGCACACGCGCGTACGTGTGCACGTAGGTGCGCACACTGGTAGAAAAAACCACGCAGACGAATACAGAGAGTTGTATAGGTACGAGACGAAAATGGTCAGGCAGAGAATGTGGAAGAGAATGAAAGAACGGGAGAAGCACGCATCTCACCTTGCAAGGCGAACCTGTTCGCCGGTACCGAAACCGAATATCGTCTTAAACCGAGTGTTACGATCTGGAAATAATGTTACCCCGGAGGATCTTTAAATTTCAGGCTACGGTGTTATGGCGGAAACGGGCCGACAAAGCGCCACGATGTGGAATTTAGTTTTGATGGGCCAATTGCAGCCTTCGTGCGTGCAATTCGAGGAGAAATCTGGGATTTTTACACTCAAGAAAATATTACTGACAGTAAGAAGAATTCTACATGGATGTATAAATAACGATCCGAAGGCATGCAAATTTTTAAACTAGATGCGCCATAGTATAAGTGGATCACGAAGGCCATCGTTCGATCTGTAATGTGTTAACATGGAGAAGTTAATTGTTTCGAGCGGAGAGAATGGTCGATGGCATTTAATGTCAATCCAGCGACGTGACATCGTCCAGTTTCCGGTCTGCGTGACGGGACTGATTTCCGGGACCGTTCCGTGCTGCATGCATTCAATGGGACCCCAACATCGAGTGGTCTGTTTCCCCCAGTGGTCATCGGTAAGTTCGTGCCTCGTTTCCCATGGGTGTTGTTTTCATTTGTAACTGTACACTAATCCAATCGTGTTGTTGTCTGTTAAGGGATTTGTTTAACACGATTCTCGAGATAATTGTTCGACATTGTGATGACCTAAACAAGATCGTGTTAACTGATCATTTTCCTAGTCAACGAAGATACCTAACATAAATTGTGAAAAGTAAAATAACAATTTAAAATTATAGACCGCAAGCTAGTACAAGTTAACGTGCACTTTCACGAGATGATGTTCTTAGAAGGAGTAAGTGTTTCCTATGTGTGGTACCAGCATCCTCCTGATGCAAGTAGCGCAAGAAAACCGGAGTAACGGGGCCCAAAAAATTTTAAGTGGATCGAGAGAAGCACCGCGAGATATCTTTCGATTGCATATCCCGCGGCATTCACTGTAACAAGATTCGCCGACGACATCTAGTTCAGAAGATAGTTCCTTCGATGAGTTCTTCATTCCCATGAGTGTTGCTTTCATCGCGAAGCTCGTCTGACGCCGTAGTAACTTCAAGATACACTCGATGAAATATATCTTTGAAAGCAAAGAAAAAAATATATATAAAATCTAATGAATACAATATCGAAATATTTCAAATTAGAATTCCTGTTGTTACTGGGACCAATTTCGAAGCAACAAAGTATACATAAAGCAACAAAATATACATAAAAATGACAAATAACGAAGAATGGTATGTGAATCAATGATGACTAATCTCGTAAGTACTTGCTAGTTTCGATTCAGATTAAAAAGGAAAAGTTACTCAGGACGGGCGAAACCAGTCCAGTCATCACTCCAGGTGTTAAATCTCAGAAATACTGCAAGTTAATAACCAATTTCCGTTCGCCGCTGAGGCCAGATCTTGCCTCGAAAACGTGTCAAGAAAAAATCCAGAAACTGGACACGGCGGAAGTATTTGAATTTATCGTAGAAGGAAATCGGAACTATTTAAACGAAATATTTGCAAGTGAAAGCACAATAATTCGAGCGTTTATTTAACGATAACCACGTTTAATTAACGAGTAAATGTAATCACCATTAAATAGGTGCAAGTTACGTAATAAATTAATTGGTCGTGAATACATAGGATTGGCAATTCGGGAGTGGCTGTGCGCATGTAGAACACCTCCCGCATTTAACCGACTTATTAACTTACATTACACGCTTCGTGAACTTCCCGATTCCTTCAGACAGAATTGACAGAGGGCAACGAGGGGTAACGAATGGGTAAATGGTATAAAGAGACCCTTGACAGATCACAAACTAACGTTATCTTTAAAAAAAAATTTAGCACGTAATTCGCCGCTACAATTCACCATCCTTTAGAGTATTCTTATATTTTTTACTAGGAATGTCTTTCAGAAATTTTCTCGATCGAAATCATTTGGTCGAAAGAAGAATGCAACATTCTTTTTTTTTTCTTCATCGTATCGATGTATAGATGCACATAGAAATTCTACTTAATCAATTCCTAATCGCTTGCTATAGGTGCATAGAAGAAGAAATTCGAGGCGCGTCTCAAGTTTAACAAATACGATTGATAATTCTAAGATGAGTCGTGCGCTCGTTTTCCATTGTTAATACTTTTTATCTTAAACGTACGTCACTTTTTAGGCCGATGTGCGTAGCTCGTTGAGTATCGTATGATTCGAATGAATTATGACTAAGACACCGACGAGTATGTCATTGGGTAAACAATCCCGATCGCCCACTGACAAACATTCACTGACAATAAGACGCCGCGAAAGTATAAATCGTCTTTCCACGCGGATCCATCGTAACCGGAGAATCAGAACGTACATCATCCTGTCGTTCGCGAGCCTCGCGACTCTCAGTTCAAGATATGCTCGTGCTAACACCTGAACACGAGACATATGAAATATAGATCCGACAAGTTGGATAAAAGTTCGTGGCAGAAACGTTCGTAGAAAGTTCAAAGTTCATCACACAGCTGTAATTAACGCGCATCACATTTACGTACCTCAATTTACAATTTATGTACCTCGGAGTACTTACTATTATTGCGTACCTCGATATACAGTTTGTGCACCTGAGAGATGTAAAATTGTAAAACGATACTCTCTTTTACAAAGCAGAACAGATAAATAAGAGGGTTAGTACAGACGAGACTTCTTTGTAAAATCCCGTAGAAATATGTGAAATATA
This sequence comes from Lepidotrigona ventralis hoosana, assembly GCA_002806875.1. Classification (NCBI taxonomy): domain Eukaryota; kingdom Metazoa; phylum Arthropoda; class Insecta; order Hymenoptera; family Apidae; genus Lepidotrigona; species Lepidotrigona ventralis. Next base: position 17,793 of record NIPQ01091882.1, read on the forward strand.
ATTCTTTGTCAAATTTCTTTGTAAAATTCATACTCTTAAATTTAAAGTTCACGATGAAACAGGGTGCGCCGTGTTGATGTGTATTTACAAAACAAGGATTAGAAATAAGGGAGCAGACACGCGGCATTATCGTGCATAGCAAACACCACACCCTTGCAAGGGCCGCGCCTTTCGAAGGGCGCGGCTCGATCGTTGCACCTTCCACCCTTGCACGCAAACACACGTCGGCCGGTTCGCGTTTTCACGTAATGAAGGTACTTTAGCATGATTACACGTGAAAGCATTTTGATGAAAACGGAAACGACGCGAAGGGAATAATCGCCGTGTTTCATGGAACAGCTCGTACATCTTTCGTGACAGATTCTAATAAGCAGAGTGACAACGCGCGAAATACAAATTTCCTGGTTTCTCTCGTTACGATTCGATCTCGACGCGATAATCAATCAATGCGTGACTAAATGTGACGGGGACGATCGTTTCAATAAGGAAGATAAACTTTCTGTCTCGTTAGAGTCGCGATCTCGACAGGCATTTTCACCTTCTTCCGGTAACAAGCCTTCACTTCCGGGTGGCAAGCGCGATTTCGCGACGAACAATGGCGCTTCGATCGCTGCTTCCACGGGGTTCGTTCGCGTATTTCCGGCATCATAATAACGTAACACCTAAATCACTTCCACTTCCGCCGGAACCTCGCCCACCTAACCGTGACGACGAAAATAAAAATTGCACAGGAAAGCATCGTGAACTATATTGCTTTCCTACCTAGTCTATAGCTGGGTTAATCCGCCATTGAAATACGATGCCTCTAATTTGAATATTTTTCGCATATTCTCTGGCACGATCCTCTGCACGCTACGCCTCATATACCGCTATACGACGATTTAATCCCGTTAACCCGTGAACTAAAAATCCACGAATCGTCGCAAGGGACGATCTCAATTACTGAAAATCGCCTCCGTGTCTAAATTCTGCTAGTGCCATCGGTACCTCGCAACGTGCACGCAACTCCCATTCTTGCACAATGCCTCTCGTATATCCTGCTGTGTCAAGCATTGCGTCTGTCTCGTGTCCACTAACCGCACGCGAAATTGCATAGACACGCACCGACTGCGAATTCTTTTAAATCGGCAAGCAACCCAGCGAACCTACCTCGGCTGTTTTCAGTTGTATGCAACTGAAGATGCAATTAATTAACGATACGCGAATGCCGTTACTCCATGCATCACTCGTTACGCGGTTTACGGAAAGCTACGGTATATTACACGAAACGATGAATCAGGATTATTATTATTATTATTATTATTATTATTATTATTATTATCAGCCGAGGAAGCTAGCTATCTGGAAATGCAGTGTCATTGCAGTACGGTGCGAGTTACCGGCGAGTTGACAACGCACACACGGACGATCATTGGAGTCGCGCGTTTTGTCACGTATCCGACATCTGTTTGCCACTACATACAAGATTCGAAGATATCTCGAGGTACTAATAGTAAGGCAACGACCAATAAATCACAGTTCATTTGTTGATGTTTGATCAAATGCCTGGCTCATTCAAGCCGCGATAACTGTTCACGATAAGTGACGATGGTAAATAAAGTATGGCGGCACGGAACGATCTATACCGTGTATCATTTAACGCTGGAAATGAGAATATCGGGTATAGACCGAAAATGAATCATGGTATACGTGACACCGATTTCTCGAGAGAAAAATCCTCGTCAAAATTATGAGGCATAATATCGTAGAAAGTATGGATAAGGTTATCGACGTTTCCGACAGAACGTCGGCGAGTCAGCTGAAGGTAATTCTTCGCTGCAAATCGAACACTTCCGCGGTATGAGCAGTTGGAGAAACCGGCAATTCGTCCGAGGCCAACTTGCAACAACGAAGCCTTCCTGCAGTTCTCAATTAGACGGATCGCGTGTAACTCGAACGATTTTCAAACAGTCACGTGAAAGAAGTGGTCTTCGATTCGTTAAATTTGAATAATGTTTTAGATATAAATTAAAACTTCATAAAAAAAAAAAAAAAAAAAAAAAAAAAAAAAAAAAAAAAAANAATAACTCGCGATATGAATTTGTTAAATAATCTCGCATGGGAAAATAATATTGCCTGTAGTAATTAAGAAGCAGGTGACATAAAGTGTTGGCCAAGCGTCAGAATTCAAATCACGGTGAAACCTGTTCCTTTCAACTCTGGGAACTTGGCGGCTTGTTTACTAATTTCAGGATATGACGAAGGTGCGATCGAGTTTTCACCACGCCGTGTTACGCATTTCCGGCGCACGTAGTAGGTATGCGACGGTGGTAAGAGCTCGGTACTTTCGTTGCTCAAGAATTTCAGATTTCCGGCACGAATTCCCCATGTTCTCCGTCAGTATGATGAAACAATCTATAGATCTTACTGCAGCCAAATAGAAATATTTGAAAGAGAAATATTCATTTTCTTTCGCGCGGCGTAGAAAATCTTGGAGAAAATTAATAAAATACAGGGTGCAACCGGGAGAATCTGGAAACTCGAACTTCTGGAGCACACCATTCGGTGTTTCGACATCCATACCTTCGAACTAGTAGCGCGTGACCGTCTAGTGTGACCTCGGCGAACCGAGACGGAGGGGCTCATCGAATTTTGATCTCGAGTATTCCTTTAGCGAAACATCTTAATCGAAATAATTCTGTCTAATCGGTAATACGGGATTTCATCTATTGGAACTAGCAAGCAAGGCCATTCAAATGAGACTTGTACTTTCGTTTCGTATAAGCATAGCTCGATCATTCACTTCTAAAGGCAGAAAGCGTAGTCACATTCTCTTCACAAGAGATAAGACGAAGCAAATGAAGGCAGTCATCGGCATTTTTGTGCAAGAAATTCGTACATACCAACCACCAATTATAGATTCATCGTCAGCAATCAGACGTTAAATGGGACTTCCTTTGGCATAATTAAGAGGTTAAATTGGTTTGAACATGAAAAACTGTATTTCGAGTGGACGAAACGAGCGTCCATCTGACGCGGAGTAACGTGGGAAGAGTCTTTCGCGTGAGAGAAGCAAATTAACATATATTTGCCGCTTCTATGATCCTGACCGCGCGAATTCGCTTTATTTCCACCTTTTCTAATTTATTTTCAATTACGCTCTCATCTCTTGTTGCTTTCGAGATCACGCAACTTGAAAGCTTCGCATTCCACCATTTTCATCCTCTGTTGTTTCCTCGATTGCCTTCGTTAGAATTCACTTTCACCATGGACACCTTTGTTTTGTCCATCGAGGAATCTTCCTAACTGGCCGCAAGTACATTCATTTTCTATAAGCTCGATCCGTTATTATTTACAAAGTAATTACATCAATTATCAATTGGAGCCTCCAACAGCGTTTTAAAGCATCGTTTCCCTTTTGCTTTCAGGATCGCGCCTTTCGAAAGCGTGCCTGTGTTCGATGGTCGTCGTTCTTTGAGTCGAGCCGCTGAGAAAGGAAAGCGGCAACCTTCTCTCTTTCTCTCTTTCTCTCCCTCTTTTGCCTCCCCTTCTCGCTCTGTGTTGCATGACCTATTGTTTCTGCGGGATAGATGGGAACCGCGAATGTATCGCGGATGATGGTAGTTGCCTCGCGATTATTTTCTCGCTATTCTTGCTATTCGAAGATGCGTTTGTATGATAGAGAGAAACCACCTGACACGGAGCCGAGTAGCTTGTTTGATGACTCACTGATCTTCGTGTGGGAGCTTGTACGAAACGTGTTGAAATCATTGATTGTTAATTTGCTATCGTCTCAACAAAAGGTCATTTCAATTGTTCGTGTGAATTTTTCTTTTTGTAAAAAAAAAAAACGATTTCTCGAAAAGTGTCTTCAAAAGAGTCTTTGTTGGAGATTCAGACATGGAGACATTTTCTTCCTTGATTTAAAGTTGCAACCATTCCAGGTAAAAAAAATCAATGAGGCCGTGAGAATCATTTGCATTGGAAATAAAGTTATAAAGTATCGTGCTACTTTCGATGAATTTCGTACAGCGGTTAATTAATATAAATACTCGATCCAGTCCTCAGATCCAGAAGAATTCAATGATGAGGCAAAATTTTGTTCTCTTAATGTTATATCTATGATTTTCTCACCATGACGCATGATTGTTCTCGATATTGCATTGGCAAATTTCTATGTTACGACACTATTTAGAGGCGTGTTACAAAATCGATCGAATGTAATCAAAGAGAATTCTCGATGATGAAGTGCTTTAGATACATCGCTTAGGCTTCCGTCTGAATTCCTGACAAGGTAACGACCAAGAAGCAGTATAAGACAGCACAGAGCAGTCTCGCATGCGACACAATCCGCTCGCACACAAATGTCGAACGGGACACGCACGATGGGAACACGTGCAGCTTACACACATGTGCAAGACGGTTAAACGGGGAGAACCGGCAAGACTTCCGTTGCTTGGGGCGTCGGACTAAAAGGTGTAGGAATTCGATTCGGCGTGACAAAAAAGTAACATCGATGGTATACTTCCATCAGCGCAAACGAGCGAAACATATTAACAGAAGAGTGGAAAAGGAAGAAAGTTTCGACGTCGACGAAAATTTAACTTTGTTTCGCGTTCGAAATCGCGTTGGTCTTTACTTTCCTGATTGTGTCGACAAAAATCACACGGTCGTGCACTCTTCTTTTAGAAAGCTAAAATCCTCATTGTGCCACGTGAATCAGCGGCACATATACATAAATCGGTAAACAGAAAGCACCTGATTATACGGCCAGCTAATTAAACGATCCCAATGCGGGGATATATCAGTCTGCCATCTTTTTCCGCAAAGAAATCGTCTTTCCGCCTAGTCACTATACTGTTCGGGTCGAGAAACAACCTGTATCCTATATGCGTCCGTTTCGTGCATACAGGTGTTCACATACCATCACAACGTTAATGCATACGTATCCTGTATGTACATACAAAGGATGCAGTTAAGTGAGCATTATAATATACGCGCGTCCACTAATGCTACATCCATCCAGCACGCTGACAAACATAAATTCCGTCGTGTTCACGAGCACACTGGTGGCTGTCGTTGCTTATTGTGCACCAAGGTACTCATACGCTGACGTACGCACACGTACGGTCAAACGCGATTCTATTCTCGTGTATTTCGAGTCCATGCGGCCAGCACAGGGCTACACGTTTCCTGTGTACTCGCGCCAGCCAGTACTCTTTACGCGTAGAACACATGTGCGATCTTGCAACCGTAAACCGCGTGTTTATTGTCGCACCGACGCGACGCGACGCGACGCGACGAGTACATGAGAATTCATGCTGTACCGCGGTTCGACAGAAGCGGATCGTGATCTGGCGTCGGTTTCTATACTTCCGCTCGCGGCACACGCGATGAATTATATATAAATAAAAATATATATAAAATTATAGAAATATATATAAAGGTGATAAATTTGGTTATATATATATATATATATGAGAGAGAGAGAGGGGGGGGGAGAGAGAGAGATGAATTACGCGATGAATTACGTCAGATTGTTCGACAATTGTTACAAGTAATAAATAAATAAATAAATATATATATATATATAGAGATGACAAAAAATATATAATATATATAATATATATAATATATAATATATAATATATACAGTATAATATAATATATAGTATATAGTATATATAATATATATATATATATATATATATATATATATATATATAGATCTATTACAAGTAATATATATATAGATGAATTACGCGATGAATTACGTCAGATTGTTCGACAGTTGTTACAAGTAATATATACATATATATTACCAAATTTACCACCTTTCTCGTCTTCTTCTCTTGAGAAAGTATTATATGATATGGAATGTCGTATGTATGAACTTTTGAATTTGTCATATGTATGAACTTTATACTATTTGCCGTGTGTTGATATACCAATGATTATTTAGTCAGTTAACACTCTCTTGAACATATTTACGTCTTATAATTTCATTGGAATATTCAAGCAACAAATTATAAAATCCTGCAATTTTGTCACTCATTATTACTAATTGAAATCGACTGAAGAGACTCTGTGATTTTTGATTCCTATTTTTCATTCTTTGTATAAAAGACTTCTTTCTTTATTTATGAGAAATAAATGAATGAAAGCAATATATTCTAGATCAACTATTGTGCGACAAGTTATTGAAAAGACGAAAATTCAAATATTCACACGTAGTGTTATATAAGCGATCGATCAACCGGTATTGGCCAATAGGATATCGCCGCGCAGGTGCCTGGAAAAACGTGGGTGCCACCATCTGGTGGGTGGTACGAGGGCTAGAAATTCGTGATTTTTACTCACCTTTCGAAAATATAAAGTTTTCGTTGAGTGAGAGACTGCTGTCGCCCACGTTATCACGATCGGTGAACAGCTGCGAGACACAGCGAATGAAAAGTCGATTCCTTTCCCGCGTAGGTCGACAGCGAGGCATGGTTACGGCAACACGTGCAACTCCTGCAAACAGATAGTAAACGAAATAAAATAAAAATTCATTTCGTCTCTGAAGGATAGGTAGAACAGAAACGTTATTTAATCGCATCGTCGTTCGGTTGTAATTGACGAAGATACATCGCAGTTACGCGCGTGTTGTCAATTGTTGCAAATTAATTGAGAACAAGGAATACGATAGAGTGAGTACGGGTGATAAATTTCATTGCTTCTTTCGTTCTTAGAATTCATTGATCACGATGTCGGTTACGCGATCGTGAACAAGGCGTCGATTATCCGAAATCTTCCAAGCTAACAAGTATCGATGCCACCGCCTTGTTATGTTAGTTGAACACAAGAAGCCTTTTCAAGCAATCGTAACATCGCATTCCTTACGTGGATAAATAATAAAAAATTATATGCACAACTGAGGGGATAAATTGCATTGCGAACTATTATACGTACTCTTTGCAAGAAATGTTCCTGACAAATAATTTCTTCGTGTCGATCGGGGTAGATAGAAACCACACACAATGTATTGGAATTACGTTGCATTATTATGCCGTACACGGTTCTCGTGAATGCATGATGGCGCGCAAGGCAGGATCCTGCATTTTTACTTGTCGACCAATCCATTCTGTTCCTAGGCAGGTTTCGAAAAAAACCTGTTTCGGGTATAACTGAGTGTATGTCTGCTCTACCAACAACCAATAGAGAGTGGGAAACGATGTGTTAATTTTCTACCTGTTTTCGACGAAGATATCTTCATTTAAATGTACAAACATTCTTGCTATTATATCTTAAGGCAGATCAAAAACGATACCGTAATAAAATTCGACTGATTTATGGAAAATGAAAACGTCCAATAAGAATATTTCAACTATATAAATTTATACATACATAAATATCCATTTATGTACTAATTTAATTTGAAATTTCAATAACACTTTCAAATACTGTATATATGTATATATGTACAATAGTGAATATATATATATGTATGTATTCGTTTCTAACCAATAAGAACTTTAGTTAAGCACATGATTTGATATATGATTATACACATACATATATGATTTGATTAAATACATTATTCTTTTAAATAATTCATTCACTGCAAATCTTAAACGTACTGAATAATGCAAACACAAATCTAGAAACTATTGATTGTAATCTTTACCTGGCAATTTTTTCGATAATACTTCTTTTTGCTGCACTTCCCACGTAAAACTAGCGCTCCCATGTTACACCTGAAATTATAGATTGATTGCGAGAAATGTCGATTACGTTCGAGAATCGTAATAAGTGTATGGCATACTCCGCCATTTCATGGCGCTGTCATCTTTAATTTATCTTATCTAACCAAAAAAAATATCCAATAAGAATATTTTAACTATATAAATTTATACGTATGTAAATACCTATGTAGTGCCAATTTAATTTAAAATTTCAACAATACTTTCAAATACTGAGCATTTCAATAATACTTTCAAATACTGAGCTACTGTACATGGAAATATATTCACTTCTATATCGAATAAAAACTTTGATTGAATATATTATTCTTTTAAATAATGTTCATTGTTGCAAAACATATTGAATGCAAACACAAATCTAGAAGCTGTTGTGATCTTTACCTGATAATTTCTCGATAATACTTCTTTTTACTACACTTTCCACGTAAAACTAACGGTTCCATGTTACAACTGAATATTATAGATCGATCACGAGAAATATCGATTACGTTCGAGAATCGCAAGTGTATTGCATAGTTTGCCGTTTCATGGCGCTATAGTCTTTACTTAACCTAACATTAAATGTGCATTTTACTTGAAAATATGTACATTTGAAATCTAATTTGAAACGAAGAAATAAAGAAACTTTTTTTTTTAATCTTTCTTATTTTTATAAAATATGTTAATAAAAGTTATATTCTTTACGATAGTTTCAATGTATGTTGATATATATTTAATAATTGTAATCATTTACAAAAGATAATCATTATATTAAAAAGAATGTATCTCACAGTATACTCACAATATATTATTTTCTATTTTTATTCATTTCGGTGAGTGTGTCGCGTACTGACGCGACGTGCGATCAAAAATGAACAATTGCTTGAAATGTAGGAACCTTACTTTTCGTAAGCATTACCGACGATATAGTAATCGTGGCGCCACATTGTGGTCAAAGACAGTAATACAGGCTGCATCTAGATAAGTCGTAACAGGGGAAAATGTCTCGCAGGTATCTGGTTTGACGAACCACGATGCGTGCGAGGTGTATGTGTGTGCGTATCGTGTGAATTTTCGCAGGTGGTGATTTTTCGTGCAGAACGAATATCCGAGATTTGCCGGTGGACGGACGCTAGTCGAAACAAGGAGACGCGAGTTCGAGGCGCCGTGATCGTGGGGCGTATCCCAAAATCGTGGGGGAAAAACGGCCCTGCTTTCGTTCAGTAAACTTCGTCGCGATATATACGTGCGTTGAGTTTTATCGTGCCCCGTGAGAAAATCGTGATGCTGCAAAAAAAAGTCGAGTGAGAACAAGTCGAAAAGGTTGGGTATCAACGAGTCGAAGGATGTCGCTTTGACATGACGAATACCGAGCTGATTCAGTTTTCCGAACGACGTCGAATCGCTTTGTAATGAAATTTTTGAAATTTTAAAAATTTTATTGTCAAACAAATAACCTTCGCACAACTGTCAAACCTTTTTTGTTATCGTCGGACGCCTTGCTTTGAATCACTGCCAATGTGTAACCCGGCTGACGATTCTTACGTACAAAAGTTAGGTTATCTGCAACTTGGGGATGAACCCACTGACGCCGGTGGTGCTTCGGGTACCGGTAGGGTCACGGGATCACGACCTGAGGCCCAGGTGCCCGTGTCAAGGAATACCGTAAGCAGAACAGATATCAGAGGGCCTGGTAGGCCAGTTGGTGCTATTGAAAGTTTCATTGAAAGCAATGCTGAGACTTGTAGACAGTCGGCAGCTGATTATAAGTTGTATGAACGTGAAAACATAATAGCTGCATCAAGATTTCCCACACCAAAACCTGTGGAGCAGATCAGTGCTCAACAGCAACAAAATCAAAATCGTATGAGTCATCAACAAGCACCAGTATATGAAAACATTGACTATTATCCGCAACAAACTCAACCTCATCCTCCATATTATCATCCAGTGGAATCCAGAAAGAGTCCTAAAAGTAGTCCTAGGGGATCTTTAGCAAGCGAATCTTATGAACCTACTTTTAGAAAAGCACAGCCACAGGTACCTACTGGAAATCGATATCAGTCTGCATCACCAGCAAAAGAATTACCTCCGTACGAGGCACCTCCTGTATATGAAAATATTCAAGAAGTACATTTCCCAGAAAATACACAAAATAAACCAGGTCCTCAGGTTCCACCAAATTATTACCATCCAGCAACAATTAATGGTGGTGATTATGTTGTCATGACTGGCAAAGTAGGTCAAGCACAAAGTCAGAGAGGTGTGACTCAAAGTTTATCATATACACAACAAAGGGGAAGTAACATACGTGGCCAAAGCTATGACGGCTCTAGTTTACAACGCTGTGTAGATTCTACATCAAGGTACTTACAAAGTTCTTCCTCATCTTTAGATCATCAAGCTGGTAGAAGTGCTTATGTTCCGCCGTCTGAGCTACAAACACCAACAAGAAACTTTAATTATAATTCTGAACAACAGCAACAACATTCTCCTAGATCTGGACTTCCTTATCACAGTGAGTCTCCACCAATACGCTTACCACCAGAGCCACATCATTATCGTGGATCTTTGGATAGTTCAATGAGTGGACAGCATGGATTTAGAGCATCCAATCATATAGAAAATATACAACAGTCTCAGTACCGTCAAGATAGTCCCCAAAATTATAAACCTTACATAGAATCACCCGCAAGAAGTACAAATGCAAATATTACTGGAGAAAGTCAGGCTAGAAACTCACCTGTCTATGGTGTGAGGCAAGGAGATCAGTCTGCATGCCGTAATTCTCCCTGTTACTCTCCAAGTAGAGTATTACCACCAAATGAGAGAAATTATCATCATCAAGAACCTAGACCAGAATTTCCTACTAGAAATTCTCCGATATATTCCTCAAATAGATCATCAGAACATTTAAGATTAAGTAATTTACAGAATGACAGAAATTTCATTCAAGATGCATCTGATCCTTCTGATACATCAAAACCATCGCCTATATATTCATCTAGCCGTAGCGATTCTTCCAGAATCATAGCCAATAACAATAGTGTAAGAGGTACTCCGAAAGTAAGCCCAACCCATAATCAAGTATCGTCCGACACAATTGCACAAAACGTAATTAATTCGCCAAGACATGTGTCACCATCTTCCGCAAATAATACCATCGGAAGCCCTTTACGTGGTCAGATACAAACACCAGTGACTACTACGACACCAATTGCGACAGAAACTGATGCAAACGTTCACGGGCCCAGAATCACCAGCCTTCCTCCAGGTGTGACTAGTGGTGTAGCTGGTCCGGTCTTTTTAAATGCCGGTGTACCTGTATTACAAAGGCCATCCGAACCTGAACCCGAGGAAAGGAAGTCAGTTAGTCCACCGATGAAACCGACAATCCTCCAGGTGTGACTAGTGGTGTAGCTGGTCCGGTCTTTTTAAATGCCGGTGTACCTGTATTACAAAGGCCATCCGAACCTGAACCCGAGGAAAGGAAGTCAGTTAGTCCACCGATGAAACCGACACCCGGCAAAGGCTTACTACCCTACAATGTTATACCACCTAGACCTTCCGTAAGAAATTGGCTATTTTTCCAACTATAGTTTAATAAATTTTTTTCTCTTGTGAAACCTATTCACAACCTGGCACTGTA